>JACXGI010009619.1:0-29842 GCA_016801175.1 Esox masquinongy
GTAGCCCAACATTACCCCAGTGGTGTCCATCTCCAGTCCTCCTGTAGCCCAGCATTACCCCAGTGTTGTCTATTTACAGTCCTCCTGTAGTCCAACATTACCTTAGTGTTTTCTATCTACAGTCTTCCTGTAGCCCAACATTACCCCAGTGGTGTCCATCTCCAGTCCTCCTGTAGCCCAGCATTACCCCAGTGTTGTCCATCTACAGTCCTCCTGTAGCCCCAACCACATACATATTTGTTTTTGCATCTGACAAACTTGATTCATTCCATCAAGGGCTTGATGATTGTTTGATTCAGGTTCACTACCGTTACAACCAAAATGTTTTGGAGTTGGAAAACTGCTCTCCATCTCCCTTTCTTCATCCATCTCCCCCGCTCCCTATCCCTTCACCCTCAAGTCCACCAAGGGCAAATGGAGCGTCCCGGGTTTTCATCTGTGCCATATTAACAGGCTCCAGGTTTAGTTGATCTGGTTTAAATGTGAATTGGTGTGATTACAGCGTGATTATAGTGGTGCTACTAAAACATCGCTGAGGGGAGGGCATGTCTGCTGTGTCTCTGTCTGTCTGATGTGCTGCTCTTAGAGCAATGAATATTATATGATTATTATGAGTACTGAATATTAAATTATATGATTATTATGAGCACTGAATATTAAATTATATGATTATTATGAGCACTACACTTCATGTCCTGTCAGGCTCATTTAAATCTCATTAAACAGAGAACATTGTCTGTGTTCCGATTGCTGATGTTGGCATTTTTCAGACATTAAAAATAGCCTATAATATTCATACATGAATTATAGTCTATATTATGCAGAAAATAACAATACCCTATATTATTCATACATGAGTAATAAGCTATACTATTCAGACATTTAAATAGTATAATATTCCAGTATGTTTAGTAGTTCTCTCACTATAAAAAAACAGCCATACTAGATCCTCCACCCTTCTGGTCCTTGGTGAGAACAACTAGATCCCCAACCATCCTGGACCTTGGTGAGGAAAACTAGATCCCCAACCATCCTGGACCTTGGTGAGGAAAACTAGATCCCCAACCATCCTGGACCTTGGTGAGGACAACTAGATCCCCAACCATCCTGGACCTTGGTGAGGAAAACTAGATCCCCAACCATCCTGGACCTTGGTGAGGAAAACTAGATCCCCAAACATCCTGGACCTTGGTGAGGACAACTAGATCCCAAGCATCCTGGACCTTGATGAGAACAACTAGATCCCCAACCATCCTGGACCTTGGTGAGGAAAACTAGATACGCAAAAATCCTGAACCTGGTGAGAGCTACTAGATTCCCAACCATCCTGGACCTTGGTGAGAACTACTAGATCCCCAACCATCCTGGACCTTGGTGGGAACAACTAGATCCCCAACCATCCTGGACCTTGTTGAGGAAAACTAGATCCCCAAAAATCCTGAACCTGGTGAGAGCTACTAGATCCCCAACCATCCTGGACCTTGGTGAGAACTACTAGATCCCCAAGCATCCTGGACCTTGGTGAGAACAACTAGATCCCCAACCATCCTGGACCTTGGTGAGAACAACTAGATCCCCAACCATCCTGGACCTTGGTGAGAACAACTAGATCCCCAACCATCCTGGACCTTGGTGAGAACAACTAGATCCTCAACCATCCTGGACCTTGGTGAGAACAACTAGATCCTCAACCATCCTGGAGTTTGCGACATACATTTTTGGTCCTCCATTGTCTACCACACCCACAGTCTTCTTCCTGTCCTCAACGCTAATTTCCTGTCAGAATAATGCAGTTCTAACTGGGGGCAGTCTGTTTTTAGTCTAATAGAGCAGTTCTGACTGGGGGCGGTCTGTTTTTAGTCTAATAGAGCAGTTCTGACTGGGGGCAGTCTGTTTTTAGTCTAATAGAGCAGTTCTGACTGGGGGCGGTCTGTTTTTAGTCTAATAGAGCAGTTCTGACTGGGGGCGGTCTGTTTTTAGTCTAATAGAGCAGTTCTGACTGGGGGCAGTCTGTTTTTAGACTAATAGAGCAGTTCTGACTGGGGGCAGTCTGTTTTTAGTCTAATAGAGCAGTTCTGACTGGGGGCAATCTGCTTTTAGTCTAATAGAGCAGTTCTGACTGGGTGCAGTCTGTATTCAGTCAGGATGATAGGGCGGTCATAAACTGTATCCCCTCTAGCCCTGACCCAGGTGGTTATCAGGGAGATATGTTTTACAATTTAAGGTAATCCTTCTTCCTCCAACATTAACTCAGTTGTGACTCATGATGGGAGGAGTGCAGTGACAGGAGGGAGGTGCTATTGATGAGGGAGGGAGCAATGGGTGAGTGATGGCTGGGCATCTGTCCATACATATGTCCAGCTTGTCAGCACCACTTCAAGGGAAGGTCAGGATTAGCTACATCCAGCTAACCAAACTACACAGTGGCTGCCTGGTTAATTTACTTTGTTCCACCAAATACCATTTAGCAAAGCAGTTGGAGTGTTTCCCACACTCCCAAGTCTGCTATTTTCATGCAAAATTAGGTTACTTTCTAAGGCTTTTTGGGTAGGTTTTAAATTATTATTATCTGGAATGTTTTTGCTAAACCTGGCAACCCGACACAGTAAACCAAAATGTATTTGAGTTCTTAACCTGATTTTTACCAAATAGAACATGGTAAATAGTAAACTCCTACATTTGTGCGGATAACCCCTTAACTTACACTTGATGTCCATAGTTCACCGGTACTCTTCTTTATTGAGCCACCCGCATCCTTTATTTTGTTAACCTTAAATAGATTTCCTGATCTTACGTGGTTAAAAAAAATTATGCCGCTTTTTAATTCCTACAAACGCACCAATAGAGACTTGAAATCTTACGACTAGGAACTTCAGGCTTGTAAAAAAATTTTTAAAGAATGTATTCGTTAATTGGTGGGTCTGCTGTAAATAACTGTGATTAATGTAAAAGTACATTCTAGATTTTCTCAATATATGCTGCAAGTTTTACGCTTTCAAACGGTTTCGCAGACAGACTAAGTTTAGTCTAGGACTAAAAAAATCAAGCTCAATGGAGTTCTTCGTTGAACATGATTTTGCTATATTGTTTAGTCCTAGACTAGGCTTAATCTGTGCCATCGACCATACAAGAATATATAGGTCTTGATTTTGTCTAAAATAATGGTTTGCAAAAACATGTCAATTGGTTAGATCGGTGTGTTTTGAATGCTTCCAGGGTATGCAGTTACTTATTATGTAGGCCTCCAAATTAGAAAGTATTCCGATATTCTTAATGCCTTGTAACCAGTATGATATTAGCCTAACAAGTTTGGTTAACTCAACTTGATTTATTTATTCATTTATTTATTTAAGGTTTGGCAGATGTTAAACTTCGATTTAGTTGCCGGCTACATTTAAATCAGGACTATATGTCAGCTGTTATTGCCAGCGTAGTTTTTTTACTGCATTGTCTTGACATTTGAAATAATATTGAAAGAACAGTCCCAAGTATACTCAATCGATGTATTATTGTATTTATTTAGGATAAATTATTATATTAAATATAGCCTATGGCTAGAACAATTTGTGTTTAGACCTGTGGCTGTGCTTATTTTTACATTCATACAATCTGTCCTAAATAAGAGTAGGCCTACTAGTTAGTAGGAACAAAAATTAAGGTATTACCGAACACAAAATTAGAGTTATTGCAGTAATTGTTTAAATAGACCTATTTTGACTGGACTTTGAACATTAAAATTCACGTAACGACTTGTAAAGTATAGCCTATGCTATTTCATTAGCAAATGTTAATGGCAAGAGCTTTTTCATATTTCAAGGAGAGCAGACAAATTGTGTATGTATTTTTATTGCGATAATGTATTCTAAAAATCTTAACTTTATTATGCATCCATACTCGCAACCTATCTGTCCTCCCACTCTTCTCGCGGCGATCTATCCGTCACCTTGAGGTTCTCTTCTCTCTCCTTGTAGCCTAGCTCTAATTAAAAGCTTAATAGCCCTCTAGACAGGCTCCATGCGGTGAGTGTACCGGGGCCTCCGTTCACAGAGCCCCGCGCCTCGGAGCCCATTATTTGCATGAATAAACCTTTTTACGGCCAGAAATGGGACACGGGGGTGTCCGGTGTTGTGTTTCTATGCTCGGCCTCTGTAAGCCGGAGCCAGGGGGTACATCAGATCAGAAGCCTAAACAGAGAGGGATTTTAATACCCAATTATGTCCATATTGCCCTGATTGTGTTAAATGGTGAGAACGGAATGGATGTAGACTATGTCTATTACATTTGGTGTGAATTCATTAAATATAATTACACAAACACTGCACAGAATTCCATTAGGGAACATTCTCCGAAATGGAAACTGGCGGAATAACCAAAAAGCAACCCAGAGTTCGGCCGTATCGACTTGAGACTTTCAGATCAAATTCACCTTAAAACATGTAGTCCAACTTTACTAATTGAAAGCTTATCGGCCTAAACATGAAACCCATATAGGCTAAAACACTCCGTGTTCCGTGAACGGATGGAAAATGGTGTTCTTGTTTTTTTTTTACATTTAGGTGATACAATGGTGATAATGTACGTTTTACCACGTTGTTTGTTTCATCCTCAATGTTGTTAAATGCTACATCCATCATGCGTAATTCTATAATGCTTTAAAATTGTTAAATCAAACTATCTATGACAAAAGGGAGTAGGCTATAGCTTACAACTATTCACATGCATGGTTACAGAAGCCTACAGTTCTATAAAACGGGCCTATTCTGTTAACATAATAGCTGCATTGTTCTGACTTAAGGCTACACAGCGGCATTTTTATACAGCCAAGCTACAATGTTGTGTGTTTTGTCGAAGCAAACAGACTGTCTCAACGGTTTTCTAGGCTGTGGTACCGTATTGCCCAGGTTAAATAAGGCTCATTCTAGCAGGACGGATTTTGATTTATTAACTCCAATTTTTATTTTCCCATGCGAGTAACCGTTCAATGTAAACGTTTAATTAAGAGTCTATCAGTTTCATTGTCCCGCTAGAGTTATGGTAGTGGAACCTCTCTGTCCCGGTCTCCCCAGGGATTCGCTGAGTGGGTGCCAGTGATGCGCGAGAAAGTATTTAGTTACTCGCTTCCGTGACTGTGTGTCAGACGGGGGCGGCTGCATGTGTGTCTTTACCGGCAGAAGCCAGGAGAGATAGAGGTGAATTCTCAGACAGATTGACAGACTGCGTGTAACGAACAGCAACTGGACCTGATCTCTTGACTTTAGTATTGCCTGCCTGGGCCGCGCGCACACGCCCTTATCAAATGCATTTGGGCCTCCAGCGATTTGGGGAGGGAAAGTATCAAGTCAGTGTGTGACTGGCAGACTGACTGGCTTACTGACGTTTGAGAAATGAATGGCTACGGCTCGCCCTACCTGTACATGGGGGGCCCGGTAACACAGCCCCGTGCGCCTCTCCAGAGGACCCCAAAGTGCGCACGGTGTAGGAATCACGGTGTTCTATCTTGGCTTAAAGGTCATAAGCGGTACTGTCGATTCAAGGACTGCACCTGTGAAAAATGCATCCTGATTATCGAAAGACAGCGGGTCATGGCTGCGCAAGTCGCACTCCGCAGACAGCAGGCCAACGAAAGTCTGGAGAGCCTCATCCCGGAGTCTCTGAGAGCTCTGCCCGGCATCACGGTGCCAGGACCCGCGGAAGGGAATCAAGGCCCTCCGTCACGTACTGGAGATATGGAGATTCGATGGACCTCTGAACAGACCGTCAACACTCAGGGTAAGGTGAAGATTACTATAATAACACAAACAATAACAACAATGATTCACTATTCAGCGTATTTTTAGATTTTAGACAGATCTAGATTTAATTGAAATGATGATCAACTAATAATACATTTTTATTACAAATGTAAATCTATATTTTATATATTTTTGTTAAAACAAATGTTAGCAATTTCCTAGATATTGGACTATTTGTTGCAAGCTGCTATGAAAAGCATTATCTCACTACAATTATTGTCATAATTACTGTAATCTATATTCAGCAATTGGATAAACAAACGGCAAGCCGCTTTGTATAAAGGCGGGCTGAGTGCTATGTTGTGTGTAACTTAATATAATGTTTATAAGTTGTCACTTGGTTTGAAAATGTGTACAGACATTATTGTAACGCACTGAAACCAAAGTTTAATCCCGGAGTTATGTTATGGTCTGAATTTTCACGCATTTCTGTCTTCAAAATATAACACACTCGGTAAGCTAGATGATAATAGTTTATTTAAATACAAATAAAGAAAAAAACAATTGTCTCTGCTAAAACCGAATTGTAAGTGCTAAATTCCAGTTTTTAGATATTAGAGAGTATTAAAATATTTTATGTAACTAAATAATTCTGAAGCAAATTCAAGAGTATTAAAAAAAGTACAGACAGTGGTCAACCATGCATTTCCATTAATTGTAAAATTAAAATAAATACTTCAATTCCCATGCGAGTCAATTCCCATTCGTTTAATATATATATATATATATTAAACGAATTGAAACAAATGGTTAAATTGTAAATGCATATTTATTAAGAATTTTTTAGCCAGAGTCACTGCTTGTTGTATTGGTTATTTTTTATGACCAGATAATTGCTTGTTCCAAAATTATTGCACCTGTAAAAGGGGTTCTGATTTTTACCTTTATTAAACCTAATACACAATCACCACTACTATATATGGAATGGTTAACATTACATTGGGGTCAATTAAAATATTCTTCTCATCAATGTATCTAATAATCTAAAGGACTCCCTCACATTTCTTTTATTAAACAAATTGTGTTAAATGTTTTTTGTGAACTGCAAAATATCTTATAGAATCAGAGAACACTGAGATGGAACACCAGGAACGAGGGTGAAATTGTTATTGACTTCACAACAGGCCCATTTGAATGTGACCGATGAAAGGCTGTCATTAGAAACATTCCAGTACTCCACACTGGACAGTTCGAATCGAATGCAATCGCCATAACTTCTGCACAAGGTCAACTCTCAATGAAATGTTACCAAGCAACAGCCAATCTGTTTACAAAATGTGGTCAAAGACCATGGAAGAGAGATCCTTCAATGACTCACACTCAGACACACTCAGCACTTTCTGCTAACAGCTTTGCACAGAAAAAGTAATACATTTCCTGTGTTGTGGACAAGTTGACAGTCAGTGTAGTGGTCCTATACTACACCTCCATGTTGCAATCCTCATCTAGATGGTTGAGCCCTCCTTCTGCAGTCAGAGACATATGCTCCATTCACAAGGAGAACCAGAGGGTTGGGACATGGGCTCCATTCAGGAGAAGAACCAGAGGGTTGGGACATGGGCTCCATTCAGGAGGAGAACCAGAGGGTTAGAATTGGGCTCCGGTCAGGAGGAGAACCAGAGGTTTGGGAGTGGGCTCCATTCAGGAGGAGAACCAGTGGGTTGGGACATGGACTCCATTCAGGAGGAGAACCAGAGGGTTGGAATTGGGCTCCGGTAAAGAGAACCAGGGGTTTGGGAGTGGGGTCCATTCAGGTAGAGAACCAGAGGGTTGGGACATGGGCTCAATTCAGGAGGAGAACCAGAAGTTTGGAATTAGGCTCCGGTCAGGAGGAGAACCAGAGGTTTGGGAGTGGGCTCCATTCAGGAGAAGAACCATAGGGTTGGGACATGGGCTCAATTCAGGAAGAGAACCAAAGGGTTGGGAGCGAGCTCTGGTCAGGAGGAGAACCAGAGGGTTTGGATCTGTGCTTCAGTCAGGAGGAGAACCAGAGGGTTGGGACCTGGGCTATGGTCAGGAGGAGAACCAGAGTGTTGGGACCTGGGCTGCGGTCAGGAGGAGAACCAGAGTGTTGGGACCTGGGCTGCGGTCAGGAGGAGAACCAGAAGGTTGAGACTTGGGCTCCGGTCACGAGGAGAGAGGATGGGCTTTCCTTCAACCTTGACCAGAGATAACAGCCCATTGAACTTATAATTTGTTCCATTTGGTGGTGATTCTGATTTAGACTTTATGTCACTGGTATACATGTTACCAGTAAATGTTTCAGTAATGTACAGTAAATAAGTGCAATATAAAATCACCAAATCTTTGGCTTTATTAGGCTGCCATTTCTGACAATGATTGTGTTTCCTTTTTTTCTGTCCAGGCTTTCTGTGTCATGTAAATCTAGCTGTGTGTTTGTCTTCTCTGTCCAGACCTCAGCGAGGAGGCATCTGGAGATCAGTCTGGAGGAGACAATGGAAGCAGCAGTGAGAAGGAGCAGGACCCTAGCAGCTCTCCTGAGGTTTCCAAACCTTCCTGCTACACTCCTGATCTCCCAGACTCCCCCAACCAGGCTGAGGAGGGCCGCTATAGCCTCCCCCTGCCCCTCCCCAGTCTTCCTCTGCCTAGGGCACTCCCCAAGACCTGCAGCACTGAACCAGAGTCCAAGGCAGACAGCCCCCCAAAGGGTTACCCCGGGGCAGGGGACAGGGCTGTGGCAGGGGGGCTACAAGGAGACCACAGCCTTGTGATTGAGGGCCTGTCAGGGTCCATCTCCCTCCCCTTCAATCTGCGAGCCAACCGGCCACCCCTGGAGGTGCTGAAGAAGATTTTTCCGTCCCACAAGCCCCCTGTGTTGGACTTGATTCTACGGGGATGCGGAGGGGACCTGGTGGGGGCCATTGAGGTGCTTCTGTCCAGTCGGTCCCAAGAAGTCAGGGGTGGTCACCACCCCCACAGCCAGGACCCCCACCCAGAGACTCTGGTCCTGCCCACCAACGGCCACCTGCTGGACCCCCCTGGGCTACCCCTGGGCTCATACCACCCACTGGCCTCCTCCGCCAAGTGGTCAGTAGGCTCCGCCTTCAGGGTGCCTGAGTCCCTGCGCTTCTCGTCAGACTCCTCATCTGGCTCCCTGGCTGTGCACCCGGGCCCTTTCCCCCAACCGCCCCGCTACCCCCTGATGTTGAGGAACTCTCTGACCCGCGGCGCCCAGGCCGGCCCGTTCTGCAACGACGTGACGCTGTGGAACACCATGACGCTTCAGCAGCAGTACCAGCTCAGATCAGCCCAGTATGTCTCTCCCTTCACCTCCACCTCTGCTGGCGTCTTCCAACGCTCTCCGCTCCTCTCTTCCGCCCCCTCTCCTCTCCTCTCCTCTGCCTCCTCTCCGCTCCTCTCTTCCTCATCTCCGCTCCTCTCTTCCTCATCTCCGCTCCTCTCCTCCTCTTCCCGCTCTCAAGAGGAGCACCGGCTGGCCCAGCTGGAGGAGGGCTGCCACCATGGGGCCAAACAGACTCTATTTGCTCCTGACGAGGACTACGAGGACCGCTCCGACTCCTCCGACTCACGAATCCTCAACTCCTCCACCTAAACCAATGAAACAATGAACAGATGAACCAAAATGAATCATGTGAACCAATGAACCATCTGAACGGACAGAAGTTGAATGATGGCATATCTCTACAGCTAAACCAACCAACCAGTGGAAGCACCAAAAATGTGAATGGATGTGGAATATGAATCCAAACGGGTATGGAGATGGGTAATTGTGGAATTTTAAACTTTGTTGCGCTGCCATCTGGAAATGTATCTCAATGTTAGGATGCTACATTATATAGATACAAGTAATTTAACTGAATGTTAAGCTCTAACATTATCTTTGCACAGTGAATGTAACTAATTGTTATTATCTATTTAAAGGTTATGTAGCTGAATGTTAGGCTCTAACATTATTTATTTACAGGTAATGTAGTTGAATGTCTGACTCTAACATTTTCTATATACAGGTAATGTAACTGAATTCTAGGTTTTACCTTATCTATATATACACAGGTAATGTAGCTGGATGTTATTATCTATATATACAGCTCCAGAAAAAATTAAGAGACCACTGCACCTTTTTCTTTACTTTCCAAAAAAGTCGAAAAGGAAGGTTTTGAGTGAGGAACAGAAGGGTTAAAATTAAGAGACCACTGCAAATTGAACACTTCTGTTCCTCACTCAAAACTTTCCTTTTCAACTTTTTTGTCTGGAGCTGTAGGTAATGTAGTGGAATGATAGGCTCTAACATTATCTATGTACAGATAATGTATGCTAAAAAATATAAATGCAACATTTAAAGTGTTAGTCCCATGCTTCATAATTTGAAATACAAGATGCCAGAAAGTGCCAAATAATTTGAAATACAAGATGTCCACATGTACATATCTGTATTCCCAGTCATCCGAAATCCATAGATTACGACCTAATGATTTTAATTTAGGGGTTGATTTCCTAATACGAAACTGTAACTCAATAAAGTATTTTAAATTATTGCATTTATATTTTTGTTCAGGATAGCTGAATGTCAGGCTCTAACATTATCTATGTTAATGTGGATTCATTTTTTATATACATACAAGCAATGTAGCTAAATGGCCGGCTCTAACATTATCTATGTACAGATAATGTAGCTGGCTCTAGCATTTGACCAAAATTAAAGAATGTAAAACAATGGGATACAGTAGATCATGTTTGTGAATTAATCTCTTTCCAGACAGGATGCATGTAATGTATTATGAATAATATGTCCTCGATGTTACAACCTTACAGCATGTCAAGATAATGTCAAATAAACACTGATGATATTAGTTTGCCAGTAATCTTTATTGACAAAGTTTAAGTTTTTCTGGTGAGATTTTCAGGAACAGAGATCTAATTATACCCAAGGATCTCCCAATCTTCCTTAATGCATTTGAAACCTTGCCTCTTTCATATAGAAATATTATTTCAAATCTGTCTAAAACCTTTTATGATAGGTTGTCATAGCTCCTATTAGTCATTGAATGCATTACTATTTTCACATTTATATTACTTTTTCTTTTAATCAAAATGTGGTCATGGCCTAGGGTAGGCTGCTGTGTTGTTTAAACATACTCTCTTCTGTATCTTCCCACTTTCTCTACATTGTCAATAAAGCATAAAACATTTCCAAAAGTATATCTTGGAAAAAATTTAAAAGTCTAAAAAGTTTGGGGATCCCAAAAAGTGAAATGTAGCATGGAGCCAACAATGCATTCAGACAGCTTTATTTTTATGATTCTTCTGTATTTCTGAAAGAAGGCCCATTCATTAGAGAAACATTAAAATGTTTTGGAAAAAAAAGCAATTTGCATGTTATATAGCTAAATATTAAATATGATATGTGTATTCTGGCCTTCATAGGTAAATATCGATTAAATATGATATGTGTATTCTGGCCTTCATAGCTAAATATCTATTAAATATGACGTGTATTCTGGCCTTCGTAGCTAAATATCTATTAAATATGACATGTGTATTCTGGCCTTCATAGCTAAATATCTATTAAATATGATGTGTATTCTGGCCATCATAGCTAAATATCTATTAAATATGACTTGTGTATTCCTCACTTCAGAGGTAAATATCTGTTCTTCCACTCAATGAAATTAACACGATTATACATTGAATTTGTACCTTTGTTTATTCATGTTAGTTTCATTCAGATAAAACGTGTTGAACAATGTGCTTTTCTGTCCACACCAGCAGGGTTGGTTAGGTTACTTTTTAAATGTGATCTGTTACCATTACAAGTTGCCTGTCCACATATGTAATAAGTAACAAAACTTCTAGATTACTGAAACTCAGTAATGTGATCTGATTACTTTGAATTACTTTTAGATGACTTTCATATTAAAAGGCATTAGAAGACATAGGAATATAACCAATTGAACACTTTTTGCGGGATCAATGTTACAGTTTACATAGCTGGCCAAAAACAGAATCAGCTTTTTACCTTATGGGTTATGTACAGTGCAGGGCTGGATTATGGACCAGGCAAATGGGGCCTGGGCCCAGGGGCCTCTGATCATTAGGGGCCTCGGGCTACAAGGCACCTCGATGGCCATTAATGGTCTAAGGCCCCTGGGAAAATCTACTGTGAAGGCAAAATGTAGATAATTAGACCGATAGCATTTGAATATGCTGAATAAATGACGCATTACTCAATTTCCCTCAGTGCAACCAATGTAGCTTTACGTAGCGTTTTATTTTCTCCAGTAGCAAGTGGCAACAAAAAGATGCAAAGATGGCAGCACCAGCATTTCCTGCTAAAGTTCATGATACACCTATCAAAGCCACGTGCCCAGCTCCCATTAATTTCAAATCAATATGTAGCATCAACAAGTGATTTGTGCAACGGAAGGCTAAGCTGCACGATTCAGGCTTGGGAAGCAGTTTACTACATTGACTATGTCATTATTACCCTTGCATATAACTAATCACTGAGGTTGCTATTTTGTTTCGCTGGAATCTCTTGCCTGTTGGACAACCAAAGTTTGATCCCAAATCATCCTCTCTTGGACAACCAAAGTTGATCGCAAATTAACATCTAAATACAGGTTCTGATTCTAAATGCAATGATTATGAATCATTTCAAAACAGTTTTTGTAATTATTCAACTCTGAATAAAGTCATGAAACATTACTGGATTATGCACATATTGCAGAGATTTCAAATTGCAATGTGCCTAACGTTTTCTTTTTTGAGAAGGTATGTTTATCATTGTACAAGGCTACAGCTGTTTGTTTGTTTTTTGTTCTTCATTGTTCACTGCAATTGTTCTATCTAGTATTGAAGTCGGTACATATAGGCTGCTGAATAAGCCTGGCCTGAAAATGTGGAGGCACTTGCAGTATAAAATAATTTATTGATTTAAGAGATTCTTGATTAAAGAACTAAATGCAAAAAATGTTTCTCGTTATGGTGTATGATTAATTGAGATAATAGGATTGGTCACTCTTGCTGTATAATGATTATTGACTGATAATGTTATATGCTGGTGACTGACACTGACTATGAAATACCTGACTATGTGATTATACGATGTGTGCCTTCTGGGCATAAGTGACCAACACTTGAATATAGAATCAAAGGACTTATGTTTAAGCAACTTAATGCCTTATTTTCTACAGCAAGTAACTAAGTAACATAACGTTACTTTATAGGAACTGTAACTACTAATTGTAATTAGTAACGTTCCCCGACACCGACCCTGACTAACAGGGCTCCACCTCAACCCATACCAGGGCCCTTCCACAACCCATACCAGGGCCCTTCCACAACCCGTACCAGGGCCCTTCCACAACACGTACCAGGGCCCTTCCACAACACGTACCAGGGCCCTTCCACAACACGTACCAGGGCCCTTCCACAACCTATACCAGGGCCCCTCGGCTCTATCTCAACCCATACCAGACAAGGGCCCTGGTATATATATATATATAGAAAGAGAGAGAGATTATTAGATTATTATTACTGGTGTTTTGTAGGTGTTGTAGTTAGAGAAGTCATATGCAATGATAGTTCTCAGCTTCACTTGTAAGTCACTTTAGAGCAAACAAAAATGACAAAAAGTAAATTTATTTTTTCATATTTTATTTGATATTAACTTGATATAAATGTACATTAAGTAATTTTCACAATATTTAGGCTATATTAATACTTCAGATTCGTATGATTTGAAATAGGTACATTTCCTAACATCATGAACACTGTACAGATATTTTGCCGGAAGAACATTTTAGGCCACTTTTATATATTAAATAAAAAATAAATCATGTTTTTGTGTTAAACCAATAAAAGCATTTTGATCAGTAAATGTTTTCCAATCAAATTAAATTTGATGTTTGAAAATTGTGAGCGTGACATCTGTCCGTTTGGTCTAACCTGGCGTGGCATTGATCCAAAAAGTAACTTCACTGTTGTAGTTTTTTTCTTTCATGGATTATGGATCAAAAACGCTGTAACAGCGGTGCTTCGAAAAAAGCACAAAAAGAAAAGGAAGAAAGAGAGGTGATATTACTGGGAAAAGTCCCACGTTATCAACGTGAAAATCGAGGACAAGGAGCACTTTTACATGTGGGGGACAGACGGTCTGCCAGACAGCCTATTCAGTCATTCCAATTTATCCCACAACCCTTGATCTTCCACAATCTGACTTTATCTGAACATTACCCAAAAAGCACAATGGCCTACCACGGAGTTGAGGTGGCTGCATCAAATGCAAATCATCATCCTTTGGCAGAGTGTTTCCCGACACGCCTTTCCTCTAATACATAACATTAATGTTTTGTCTAGAAGGCAGCGCCATGTTAGAATTATCTGACAAATAGATGCCTAATCTTCTAAACAAGTCCTATCTGAAAAAGCTAAAACGCCAGGTATCGCCAATCATTGTTCTGAGAAAGATGCATTGATATTAGATTACTAAATCACTAAGTAATCAGATTACGTTACTGAGTTTCAGTAATCCAAGAGTTACGTTACTGATTACAAATGTGGATTGGTAACTTGTAACTCCAACGGATTACATTTAAAAAGTATACCCAGCCCTGTGGGTCGGGTAATTATTTCGTAGGCATACTCTGTTTTTAACAGCCTAAACCGGAGAAAATCTAACTAGCGCGTCATCAATCACTAATCTGGTTATGCGCGCCCACTTTTGCACACATGATGATCACAGACACAACAGACGCGCCCAAATGATATTTGGGTTCAAATAACCAAATATTAAGTTAAAAACATAAAAAATGCAACGTGTCATAATTATTTCGCGCGCCTATTCTTTTTCAGTTAAGTAATCCAAGCGTAATCATACATTTTTTCAAGAGTATCTGTGATCCGATTTCAATATTTTTGCTTGTAACATAACGGATTACAGTTACTGTTTTTTTGTAATCTGTTACTCCCCAACTCTGCACACCAGGCAAACCACACAACAAAATATTTGCCATTACACAAACCAAATCTACAAAATACACCAATTTAAAACATCACTAACCTGCCACTGTATTGATTAAATGAATCAATGTAGGCTAAAAATAAAGAAATATCAAAGAACGAAAAAACAGGTTTCTGACAAGTACCATTAGCCACTTCAAGTTTATAGTATAATAAATAATTGATAACAGTAGAAGATTCAAAGAGCGTGAATGGTTAACGTGTGTTTTTGCTGTTTTTGAAAAGAAGGTTATTGTGAATCTAACATTTTTATTTTTTATTTAACCTTTATTCAACCAGGTAGGCCAATTGAGAACAGATTCTCATTTGCAACGGTGACCTGGCCAAGACTAAGCGCAAACGTGCAGGACAAGGTACAGTTACACATAGAGAACACAATGTACAAAATACAAAATGAGGTAGAGCCTGCATGTGTCTACCGCTTTCCGTCTGTGTGAGAAAATCATAAAAGTCCCAAGCACCATTGTGACCCTGATGTGACCCTAAATTTTAATTCTCCTAAAGCATCCACTGTACAAATCATTGTAAGTGATCTGTGACAATAATAACGGATGTATTATTTTCTGACCGACAGTGGAACGGGGTTGACTCTCTTGTCCTAGAGCGCCACCTAGCGGCATAGCTTAATTGTATTGACCTATTTATTGTACCAGTATGTCGCAGAGCTCTCAATTTACCTTAGGTCTATGGATTAAAGTGCTTACAAGTTATGGAATTTCACATATAAGCTGTAGTAATTTTGTTGTCAGAATAATGTTTCTGTTTCAGTCCAGTGTGGCTCTTGGATTGATTTTATTGGATAGGACCAAGCCATTGAGGAACTGATCATTTGGAGAAAATCTGAATGATAGTTTTTAACACATGTTGAAAATAAGACGAGGCGAGTGTCTTTAATGGAGATAATATTGACATTAGAAACAAATAATGAAGAGGACCCTTATTACATATTGGGTTAGAATGTGGTTAGATGTGGTCTGATCAACTGAAAATATCAATAGAACTGCAACTGGAGAGGTCTCAGATTGAGCCTTCACAAGAAGTGGTGTCAAATTGTGAAACAGTTCCATTCTGCCCCCGTGTGGTTATGAAGAGAAACACATTACTATCCTAATGGTGTGTAGGCTATGGGCTTTGTAATATTTATTTTATGTTGTTGAATCATCTCAACTGAGCAAGTAATTCCACAAAAACGACTTTGACATAAGTTAATCTTATTTTTTGTCATTTAAAAAACATTGTCATTTGATGTGATGAAGTTAGACCTCTAAACTGTTTTTTAATACGTCAATAGGAAGGCCTTGGGCTAAGTAGTCCACTTGTTCAAAGAAAAAAATGATAATACTTTTTATAGTAATCCTGTTTTTTGTTGTGATCATGTTTGGAGCTAAACACCCCTTCTCCTTTGGCGCAAAATGCCCCGGGGGGTATTATACCCCTGAGAATATGTTGGCAAAATTTAACAAAATTATAACAAAAAATGTGCTGAAATATAACACAAGTTCAAGTTATAGCCTAATATAAGTAGTTTTTAGTTTAATAGCTAGTTTACTGAGCATTTATTAACATTTAATATAATAGGCCTATCAGTTGGCACTGATATTGAATGAATTGTTTAGTATTATTGATTTATTGTTTGTTACTTAATACTTTCGCACTGTTAACAAAACATATTTAAAAATAGTCATCAAAAGTTATTTTAAATTGTAATAAATGTTATACATAGCTTTTTGCCTTTGGATATGTGAATGTGCAATATCACGGTTAAAATTGGTTTGTTAACTCACTTAAATACTGCTATCAAGACTGAATTATTTTCAATGGTATAGACTACATTGATAGAATGATTTTGACACATAAATATGGAATAAATCTTATTTGGGGGTTTAAAAAACAGGGGGCATTTTATCCCATAGGGAGGGGCATTTGCCCCGATAGTGGGGTAAAACGCCCCATTTACATAGTTTGGCATTTGATTAAGCTGCAATACAATAGAATCATTGTGCCCAATATTTTTTTTCTAAATGTATTTGTCTGACTATAGTCAACATGTTCATATAAAAATCTGACCAAACGTTGCTTTTTTGAGTCAGAAAAATACAGATTTCACTTAAGGGAGGCGTTTTCCCTCAAGTTACCCTACCTAGAGCAGGTTTAAAAACAAGCAACTACAAATCCTCATTATGCCTAATGACACCTACAGCAAGCTTAAAACACAAAATTAAAGATCCCAATGATAACTAGAGCAGGTTTTGAGAGTTAAAATGTATATTATAGGTCAACCCCCCTCCCTACAAGGACACGTCATCAACCACCACAAATCTATCAAATATCCCGAAAATGTTAAATCTACTGATAATATAAAATAAAAGGGATTAACTTGATTCGATAAAAGAAAAAAAAACATATAATTCAATAAACATTTCAAAACAAAAAAATACAAGTTGAAGCAGTCCAACGTTTTAGTATCCCTGTATAGCCTTTGTGAATACTACATCTTAAACAAAAGTTCCGCTAATTCCAGCCAGATGCTCTTATAATTTTTGTTTGTACCTTGTCAGGTTTGTTGAACGTCACCTTGAGCAACTACATGGAAAGTTGGGGGAGTCCAACCTCTTCTCTGGGAGCCCCAGATGTTTCAAAATGTTGTTGTGGCACTCAGCAAGCACACCCAATTCACCTTTCAAGGGCTTGAAAAGTTGACAAGTTGAATCAGGTGTCACGAATTAATCTGGAACGTGTGTGTGTGTGTGTGTGTGTGTGTGTGTGTGTGTGTGTGTGTGTGTGTGTGTGTGTGTGTGTGTGTGTGTGCGCGCGCGCGGGCGTGTGTGCGTGCGTGCGTGCGTGTGCGCGTGTGTGTATATGTGTGAGAAGAGTAAGCGTGTGGCGCGCATGAGTGCCTGTGCGTGGGAGTTTAGGACATATGTCATATGGAGACGGATGATGTCTGGTTTAGTGTTTAGTGTTTAGGAGAGTGCACGTGTTGCTCATCCATCAGGCTTCTTCAGAAGCTAATTAACATCACAGGGCTGCGAAGAGAGCTGTGATCCCACCGTTCTCTATCTGACACTGATCATGTTACTGTTTACTGCGCGAGGCAAACCCGCATCCTCACCGCATCCCAACAGCAGGATACCTACAAACTGGTATTATCTCAACATCAAATTGCTATTATTGTCTAAATAACCAACTGATATTATTGTCTTAATCACAAATATTTAGCCTACTGTTGAATGTTGACTGCTTCAGGAATAGTAACATAGGTTTATAAATATCGAAAACACACCAAATCAAAATAGTATGAATATGGAATGTAATTCATGTGTTAATGACACCATTAGGATTATTCAGTCCATAGAAAGATAATTTATAAAATGCTACAAAACATTCCCAATTTTACCAGGCCTGCTCTTAAACGAAGTGGAATGCCGGCTTTATTGCCCAATGAAGACCTCTGATCTGTAAATTCTTCCCACTTTCACAGTTGGAACAACAGCAATGAATACAATGTGTCTTACGGGGTCGAATAGAGAAGACTCAAAGTATTTTCCGTTGAGAGCGAAAGGGTTCCATGAATCGGACGTCTGTGAAGACACCCGGTGCTCATATTGGGTCATCTAATCCGTTTGGAAGACACGGTGACCGGCGACATCAAAGCATTCCAGTCGGGAATGGCACCCTGGGCAGCTCTAAGGTAGAAGCGGTCGTAACCCCGATAATAAATTAAAGCAGACGAGAGAGTGGCAAGCTGCACCTGTATGGCCCGGCCGGCATAGCCGCTGACGGCTTCAACACATGTTCGGAGGGAGGCCCGTATGACTGCCTGGGAACAGACTGTCTCAACAATGGAAAATATAGACAACATGCTAAGTCACAAATACAATCGATTAATGCACTAAAAGTCTTGCGTCATAGGCATGACGAGTCGATATAGGTTTCTTATTTTCTCTTTCTCACGTCTAATTTAAAATACGGTTATTTCTTTTATTTTACCGTTATTTAATCATATAAGTAATTTATCAACAAATATTCATTGTTGAAGATGACCTGGGCAAAGGCATTCAAATGCCAGACAGGACTGTACAATATATTAATTGCCATGACACCAAATGCGGTCGTAATTTATAAATGCATTTTGTTTTTTGTCTTATTCCGAATAAAACAAAATAACGTCTACCGAATATTTCATTTCTGTTCTAAACTATATTAGCCAAATCTGATCATTTATTTTTTGTCTAAAAGTGTGTTTTTTGTAAAATGTAGGTCTTTATTGTTGTCATTTTCACTGTAGCCAAGCGCACTCTATAAAGCAAAAAGCAGCTGTAATCGAAAGAACGTTTTTTAAATCTTTTTGTGTTGTCCAGCTGCTTTCGATTATTTCATACATTTTTTACTGTCGAGTTATTTTGCAAGTTTAGACAACGCACCAACGGGAATAGGTGAATACAAATATAATTTGAAATGTATATACAAAACGCTTTTTCAGTGGGCCCTTATAGCCTATTGTGCAAAAGATGAAGAAAATAGTAATGCGGCCAGTGCCATATATATGTAGGTTTTTCACTGATTTTAACGACCAGGTCATAATTTTGTTTCCTCAACTTTTTGTAGAAGTAGTTACCAAATTGTGAGAAAAAGCTACGGTGTTTATTAACAGGCACCATACATACAATTACAATTAGGCTATTCAAATATTTGTTCTAGCCCACAGAAGCGTCTGAAACGCAGGTAAAATCTACTTCTAAATAAGTCTTCTCTCCCGTGGTTAAGACAAACACAATGTCACTTCCAGCCCGGTCAACTCGTTTCTTTTGTCCGGTGTCGCTTTACGCTGCACCCCTCCCTATGGGATCTCATGAGTTTAACCTCTGCATTCCTCGGATGTCACATTTCTGTCACACTTTCTATTGAAACACCATACTGATCTATAGCTGACATTGTGCATATGTCTTCTCCTCAATCTGTTTGTATCATAACTGTTTCAATCGGGTGCGCGCGCGGGTGGGGCGGGGTGCGTAAGTTGTGTTTTTGTGTTCTCTAGTCCTGGATGCTGACGCGGTGTTTTCACAGACGCGTTTGTTGTGTCAACTTTGTAATCCGTCCGATCTGTATTCTGTCACGTTGTCTCACTATAACTGCAGCTGCTGACTGGAACGGTGGCTGAGAGGTGATTAGTAATGTAACAACCATCTCGCTAACCACGCAGTGAACTTCCCGGGCTAAGACATTAACGGAAACAAGTCCGTCTGTGATGTGACGGCCTAATGGAGATGTAATAATTTACTATGATAAAACATGATTTATGATCTAAAACAAGATTGCTGCATGAATATGCATTGTTACTGTATGGCAAAAATTAACGAAATATCAATGTGAAGACACTTCTTCGTTCCACCTAGACCTTAATGCATTTATACGTACATAAAAAAGAATAAGAGAAACCTGCAAGAACGTACTGTAGCCTATGAGTTGGTATACCTATGGATAAAATATAGTTGTGTGTTTGATAATGATTACACTTTTTTTTTTAACTCAGGGCCTACTTACAGTAGGTCGTGGAAAGCCCCAGCATACAGTAAATGTTTGAGCTGGTGCCTAATGGTCTCTAGGCATGACGGTTCTTTCAGTTCTATCTTGCAGATTATTGTCATTATTGATTATTATTTTGAGCATATTTTGAGTTTATTATTTTTAAACTAACTAGAAAAACAAAACTATAAATGATGCATTTGTTGTTAATAGCAATACAACTGAAACGCTGCTCTAGTCTTCATGCGCAAACTGTGATTGCATTATTATTTTGGACTCACACAAATACAATAGAATAACAAAGCAAAGACAACTTTATATAGATAATAAACAACTACACGCTCAACACCAAAATAGATTGTTGTCTTTCATCCTAGGCCTATTAAAGATTATATTACGCCGTCTAATTTTGAATGGTATTATTAAAATGTATCCTAAAAAATTTCAACGGAAATGCATATCAATTTAAATAAAGGATTACATATGAACCGACCACTATGATTGTTTTAGTTTTGTTTCAAAGTTCTTTCCCAGCAGGAATTGATAGTGCTTCTTTCAATAGAATGAGGCCTATAGCCTGTTGACCGTAATTACGCATGAGACCGTCATACTTCAAATCAAAACATCTACAGTCACTTTATCTGCTCCGCATTATGTTGATGAATCATTTCCTCGGTGTGTTTATATTGTAACTCCACTCTGTTACAAACGTTTCCCTAGAGAAAGAGAAACCTTTGTGAACAGCCAATCGGATAATGGCACTGAGAACAAGCCAATCACGGTGGAATCCGTACCTAGCCACATTCTTATAGGCGTGGCGCTCTGCTGGAGCTGGTGAGAAAACCTTGCTCGTGTAGGAGTGACGGACAGCGTCCGGACAGCGTCTCTGTTGGTCATGTTAGGACACCTCAGTTCTATGCTGTACTAAACAACAATAAATCCGATTATTAGCGGTGGGTGTCACTCAATGCTGTTATACACACAAGTTCAACAGTTCAGAATCTACTAAGTACAAGCAGCAGAAAGAAGTGGGTGTTGCAAGAAACTTTGATTCTGTTCTGGAGTAGTGTGCTTTGAGGTAAGTCAAAAGGGTTTACCTAAATCTTCATTTTACTCTAAATCATAGATTCGGGGGAATGAACGTTATTTTGATGTATCTGTTTATTCCCAATGTTTATTGGACATGTACAAAACTAACTTGCATGAGACAGTTCCCTACGAAAAATAGTGCTTGTAGTGGATGGATGCTCTCAAGGTTGTCTTTTTTTCACGTGTACAACCATTATTATTTTTATTATTATTTTTTTTTACAATATACTACTCATCCTAATTTCAGATAAAATGTAATTTATGTGTTTATTTCAGACTACTAACAGCAGCGCGGCAACCGAGGAAGGCTAGCTCGAGGCACTGTGAAACAGAGCATACATGATGACGGATATCCCCGGTTCAGAGTTTGAGATCGATGTGGAAGGTCTGGAGACCGAGAGCGACGACCCGGACCAGCCGGATTACAGCTCATCTTTGCTCGGCGCAGGGGACGACGACCATGGGGCCAAGGGAGATGACAAGGCGGGAACCAGCAGTCCCGGGTCCGGCGAACAGAGAAAGCTGAGCCGGACGCCCAAATGTGCCCGCTGCAGGAATCACGGCGTGGTGTCTTGTCTGAAGGGTCACAAACGCTTCTGCCGGTGGCGGGATTGCCAGTGTGCCAACTGTCTTTTGGTGGTGGAGAGGCAGAGGGTGATGGCGGCTCAGGTGGCACTAAGGAGACAACAAGCTACTGAGGTGTGTGTGTTTGTCTATGTGTGTATATTTTTATTTGACAGGGTGTAAAAGTCGTTAGTTTCACCAGCCATATTATTTAAAATCGACTTTAATTTTACCACTACGCATATATATATATATATATATATATATGTTGTTGAAAACATCATAGTAGGGACTATGCCAAATTATGAAACCAGACAAATTAGAAAAGTTCCTTCCTTATTGAAATTATAGGAGAGCAAAACATAAATAGTTGTAAAGGATCATGTTTTGTTTTAGTTGATAAGGTTTCGTTTGTTTCCACTCAAAACAAAGACATCGATTTGGCTTCATACTCACCTAAAAAACGTAAATTCACTATTTATTTGCGCATTAAATTACATCTGGCACGTGGTTGTCATTTATGACGGGTACGAAATGTATAGCAGTGTATGTATAATAAAGCCTGCAGCCTTAACGCGTATAAAATGACTAGGCCTATATATATTAACGTGTAAAATATAGACTATTAACATGTATAATAAATACTATATATTGCCGTGTGAAATAAATCCTGTATATCCACGTGTATAATAAATACTATACAGTAGGCCTATATTACCGTGTAAAATAAAGCCTGTATATTAACGTCCGCATAATAATACACATATCCAGAAACCATGTATTTATTTATTTTGTCACTTTATCAGGATAAAAAGGGAATTCCTGGGAAGCAGATTCCAGCGGAGAGAAGGGCCATCTATCAGAGACAAATCCGACCTTCAACCATGCTGGCTAAGAGCATCTTGGAAGGTGAGGCACATAGATTATACTCTTTTCAGTTTTAAGGTCAGGCAGCAGGGCTACTTTAGGCTGTTTATTATGGATCCTTTTACTGAATGACCTTTTTTTATAGCCTAAATATCGTCTCTTCTCTATCATTATGATCTTGTTTGACCCTTCTGCTTTCCTAATGCCACTCCGTTTCGACTCTTTCCTCTCTTTCTTGTTGTAGTCTTTATTGGATTTCTGTCGCTTTCCGATTCAATAACACTTCTTTGCCCTGAGGACAGTTTAACTAACGTATGCAAAGACTTTAAACCTCGTCTTTATTAACGTCTAGTTAGTTGGTATTAGCACAAGCACATTCAGCTTGTAAACTTTAATATATATTAGTTTTAAAATAAAATTCTTAATTATATACAAAAAAGACCATACAAGACATAAATTAATGGAGATATTTTTTATGTAAAAAGCACTGATAATCCAACAGACTTAATTCTAGATTGTAAATGTATTTATTATTATAATTATTTACAAATTATTATTTACAAGGTTTCGTATTTTTTAAACAAACATCAACACAATCAAGACATATTTCAAGTATACAAATAATAATTTAATATTTCCCCACGCCTAAACCGTCACATAAAATTCAACCAAGAAACTATAATATATTAATAGAAAATAATCCAGGAACATGGTATTATAAATACCACATTTAGATGCTTACTGCATTTCATTGCACTATACTTGTACTATTCAATGACAATAAAGTTGAATGTAATATATTCTTATAAAGTGGTTTAATCCAGGAACGTGGTATTATAAAGTGGTTTATTCCAGGAACGTGGTATTATACAGTGGTTTAATCCAGGAACGTGGTATTATAAAGTGGTTTAATCCAGGAACACGGCATTATAAAGTGGTTTATTCCAGGAACACGGTATTGTAAAGTGGTTTATTCCAGGAACACGGTATTATAAAGTGGTTTAATCCAGGAATGTGGTATTATAAAGTGGTTTAATCCAGGAACACGGTATTATAAAGTGGTTTAATCCAGGAACGTGGTATTATACAGTGGTTTAATCCAGGAACACGGTATTATAAAGTGGTTTAATCCAGGAACGTGGTATTATAAAGTGGTTTAATCCAGGAATACGGTATTATAAAGTGGTTTAATCCAGGAACACGGTATTATAAAGTGGTTTAATCCAGGAATGTGGTATTATAAAGTGGTTTAATCCAGGCTTTCTCCTATGTGGTGTTAGGGTTCCGCCCGGTGCAGGGGGACCCGTTCCAGGGGGTCAGCCCGTCACTTCCACCCCCGCTGAGCGACAGGATGAGGAAAAGAAGAGCGTTTGCTGACAAGGAGCTGGAAAGCATCATGCTGGAGCGGGAGTACAAGGAGAGGGAGCTATTAGAGTCGTCCCAGACAGCCTCTGCCTCTCTTCTCTTCCCAAACAGCCTGGTTCACCATGCTGCAGAGTACAATTCCTTCAAGACAGCCTACTCAGCCTCAGCGGAGCAGCCTGGACAACAGAAGGACTTGTGTCACTTCCTGTCGCCCAGCTGTGTGGACCTTTCCCTGCAGTATGCTCCTGGGCCAGCCAACATGGAGCTCATATCCTCCAATGTCTCCGTGGCCACCACGTACCGACAGTACCCTCTGACCTCGCCGCGGGGATTCATGGTGTGGCCACGTGGTCCTCCCCACCTGGGCGATGCCCTTCTATACCAGCAGTGCCTCCTCAACGCCACAGCCGTCCAGAACATGAAGCCAGGTGCAGTCTGGGAGCCCCGCATGATGGTCTCAGCCACAGAGAGCCTGTCGCCCGACCAAGACGCCATCGCAAACACTGCTGCCTCAGCAGCCAAGCTGGAGAGGTCGAGGGTCACAGCCGGGCTCTCTGATTGTCCTGACCTACAGAAGCAGGACCACCCTGTCCAGGCCCAATCTCCCCTCACCCAGGGCGGTCACGGCCAATTCTCAGCCTTCTCCCCCCCAAAGAGATGCTTTGGACAGGCCTTCCCTAACACACCTCACCCCCCCAGACACGAACACGTTCTGAACAAGCTCAGCAAGGACAGTGCCAAACATACCATCTCCATGAAGCTTAACTCCTTCCACTCCCTCATCCAGCAGACCCTGGGGGAGAAGGCCGGGGTGGGGGCAGGAGACAAGTCTGTTGGGCTCGAGATAGGAGCTGGGACTGGAGCTGAGGTCCGGAGCCCCTACTGTAAAGAACTGCTGGAGGAAGCTGCCAGAAAGTACCGTGAAGGCTCACCTAAGGACTTCTACAGCTTCAAAGGTTCTGACAGGAACACCAAGGAGGTTTTATCTAAGTCACCTGGAACTAAGGTTATCTCCAGTGAATCTCTGTCCTTCTCTGTGGAGGCCATTTTAAAGAGGCCTTCTCCTGCTATGAACCGAGCTTCACAGTAATGTTATGGACAGAATTTCCCAGTACTAGTTTCCCAGTACGAAAACTGTGTCCACCAGGAATGAACTGGGACCAAAAATGGTTCCTGTATTCCCTGTAGTCTGGCTCTTTTGTCCCCTTGGTGCTGCCATTATTGCTCAAACTCCCCAATTTAGACCAGTCCACTTGTCTATAGATGTACCAGCCTGGCATTTTGTCTGAACTGCCCCTTGGCCTTGTCCCGTCCTCACGTATGGACTACCAAGGGCTCTTTATATGCTGGTCTACGTTTTTGTCACAATATTATTTCAAAGTCTTTCTATGTAAAGTACAATTAAAACATATTTTTTCTTAAAAAGTGAAGCACTGCATCTCTGTAACGAAACACTTGTTTTCCACCATAATGTAAATGTTAATAAGTAGAGTATATTTCATATGAGCATGTTGCAAATGTCATTATGGTCTAAAGTATTTAAATGTACTACTGTAATATGTCAATAAACTTATAATAGTATGAAACATCTGTATCAGGTTTGGTATTTTATTCTATATAGTGGTAACATTGTATTTGATTTAAATTAACAATAACTAGTGGGAATGTTGCCTTAACATGTGACAACATACAATATATCACTTAGAGGAAGTACAAGACCCCTATGGGATTAGGGCAACTGGATGTAAAGGGTTACAAAGATGGTAAGGTAATGTTTTACTTGGTAAATAACAGGTCAAACTGGTAAGAATTTTTTATTATTATTATCATTAATTTAATATTTCTTCCAATCAGGGGGACGATGTTAGAGGCTATCATTCATCTACATTACCTACAGCTCCGGAAAACATTCAGAGACCACTGCACCTTTTCCTTTCCTTTCCAAAAAAGTTGAGAAGGAAAGTTTTGAGTGAGGAACAGAAGTGTTCAATTTGCAGTGGTCTCTTAATTTTAACCCTTCTGTTCCTCACTCAAAACCTTCCTTTTCGACTTTTTTGGAAAGGAAAGAAAAAGGTGCGGTGGTCTCTTAATTTTTTCCGGAGCTGTGGATCTTTAACAAGAAAGGGCTCACAGGAAACTATTTGCTACACTGAGAAAAATCTAAATCAGAAGGGAACATGAACATGAATGAATTGTCATCATGTAAATTTATGTATGTCTCTGTCCAGTGGAAACACCCCCATCTCATAAACACACAATTATATAGATTCATATTCACTCTGGAACATAGTTCTGTCTCTTTACAGCCACAGGGACAAATAGAAACAGATCCTAACAAAGCAACAGTTGTGTGTGAAGGGACGCGGCAGAGATCTGGAAGGTTGAACAGAGGAACCTTATCTATAAAAGCTAAAGAAACAGGAGAAGAGCTTCAGGAGTGAGACAGACTTAAAAGCTTCTTTTTTGATTTTCAATGGCATTCATATTTTTTCCTTAATCCTCTTGGAGAGGAATGAGTGTTCATGATCCGTTTGTGATCCTTTTGACTACAGCTGGATGTTTCTGAAGTGGATTGTTGACCAGGTGTTGTAGGTTGTTGTCCAGGAGTTGTAGATTGTTTCCTGGGAACAGGAGGCAGGGATGATGACCTCAGCAGATCTCTGTCAATAACAGTAGCAGTGTCACATTCAGCAGGTTAGCTGAATCACATCATTAACATGATTTCCCATCACAGCTTGAAGCTCTTGTTACTTTCCGTCCTCAGCTTTACCTTATCTATCCAGAAGACCGGGGCGTTCTCACACAACAGCACTGCTGCAAACTGGTGTCATTTACACATTTCACTGAGTATTAATGTTTACAAAATAAACACATTTCTGTTTCAAGAAAACATGTAGCTATCCATAGTGTAGGAATGAAGGGTTGCACCTTGTGAATTTCATTATCTATGATCTATCATGTAAACCTACCCCATCCAGAACAGATGCTTCATGGATGAATGTATGATGGATTGGTGTCCTCTAGTCCTGGGTTCTACAGAGAAGGTATTTACAGTGGAGTGGAGTTCTCCTGGGTTCTACAGAGAAAGTAGATATGATGGAGTGGAGTTCTCCTGGGTTCTACAAAGAAAGTATATATGATGGAGTGGAGTTTTCCTGGGTTCTACAGAGAAAGTATGTATGATGGAGTGGAGTTCTCCTAGGTACTACAAAGAAAGTATGTATGGTGGAGTGGAGTTCTCCTGGGTTCTACAGAGAAAGTATGTATGGTGGAATGGCATTCTCCTGGGTTCTACAGAGAAAGTATGTATGATGGAGTTGAGTTCTCCTGGGTTCTACAGAGAATGTATGTATGGTGAAGTGGAGTTCTCCTGGGTTCTATAGAGAAAGTATGTATGGTGGGGTGGAGTTCTCCTGGGTTCTACAGAGAAAGTATGTATGGTGAAGTGGAGTTCTCCTGGGTTCTACAGAGAAAGTATGTATGGTGGGGTGGAGTTCTCCTGAGTTCTACAGAGAAAGTATGTATGGTGAAGTAGAATTCTCCTGGGTTCTACAGAGAAAGTATGGATGGTGAAGTGGAGTTCTCCTGGGTTCTAGAGAGAGTATGTATGGTGGGGTGGAGTTCTCCTGGGTTCTACAGAGAAAGTATGTATGGTGAAGTAGAATTCTCCTGGGTTCTACAGAGAAAGTATCTATGGTCAATCAATCAATCTAATTTATTTATAAAGCACGTTTTACATCAGCAGTTGTCACAAAGTGCTTTTACAAAACACCCGGCCTTAAAACCCCAAGGAGCAAACAACAGTAGTGTTGAATTTCAGTGGCTAGGAAAAACTCCCTAAGAAGGCTGAAATTTAGGAAGAAACCTAGAGAGGACCCAGGCTCAGAGGGGTAACCAGTCCTCTTCTGGCAGTACCGGGTGAACATATTAAGAGTACAATTGTAATAATTAATAAGTGCACGTGGGCTGAGTCCAGAGTCTATTTAAACTTAGTCCAGGTCGGAAGCACGACCAGATGGACAAGGACAGGAACAACACAGGGAGGGGGAGGTGTCAGCACAGTGGCTCCTGAAATTGTCATGTATCGTCTTGATCTGCAACACAACCAGGAGGACTTTGGACCGGGACAGCAACGGGTCTTTCAAGCCTGGTAATCCTCAGGTGTAGGCCAGGACCTCATGTCCTCCTAAGTTTAAAACGGCAGGAGACAGGAAAAATTTGGAAAATGCATTCCTTAGATCTACAAGGATTTATAGTGGAGAAGGAGAACTGACCCTACTCCCCAGCACAATAATATAGCATCGGAAGACCTTGCGGCTGAGACAGGGGGGTCTGGTGACACTGTGGCCCTATCCGGGGGAGGCCCCGGACAGGGCCCAACAGGCAGGAAAACAATCCACCCACATTGCAAAGCATCAACCAAAGTGACACCCGCCAACCGCAACCACCCTGAATGAGGGCCGAGTATTGCCAGCAGAGTACAGGCCAATTGCACAAGTGCACAACAGAGAGACAACAACAAGCCAGTGACTCTGCCCCCGAATGGCATTGGAGGGACGGCATCCCAGTGGCGATGAGAGCCCACCTGGCAACACAGCAAGGGAGGACAGTATCAAGCCTTTCTGGTCACCTTCATGCCCCTGGGCCAGACTACACTTAATCATAGACCAGGCTGTAGAGATGAGTCTTTAGTAGACACTTGAAAGTTTGCACTGAGTTTGCATTTCTAATCTTAACTGGCAAATCATTCCACAGTAGTGGAGCTCTATGAGAGAAGGCCCTGTCTCCAGCTGTTTGTTTAGAAATTCTAGGTACAATTAAAAGGCCTGCATCTTGCGATCTAAGGTTACGTGCAGGTATGTATGGCTGGATCATTTCAGCGAGGTAAGTAGGAGCAAGTCCATGTATTGATTTATAGATTAACAATAAAACCTTAAAATCAGCCCTAACCCTAACAGGCAGCCAGTGTAAAGAGGCTAGTACTGGAGTAATGTGTTCAAATTTTTTTGTTCTAGTTAGCATTCTAGCAGCCGTGTGCAGCACTAATCGAAGTTTATTTATTGATTTATCAGGGTAACCGGAAAGAAGAGCATTGCAGTAATCTAATCTAGAAGTAACAAAAGCGTGGATTAGTTTTTCTACATCAGTTATTGACAGAATGTTTCTGATTTTTGCAATGTTTCGAAGATGAAAATAAGCAACTCTTGAGACATATTTTATATGTTCATCAAAGGAGAGGTCAGTGTCAAGGGTAACGCCGAGGTTTATTACAGTTTTTTGGGATACAACCATGCAGCCGTCGAGGTTCACAGTGAGATCTGCCAACAAAGCTCTTTGTTTCTTGGGTCCTAAAACGAGCATTTCTGTTTTTCTTGAGTTTAAAAGCAAGAAGTTCTCTGTCATCCACTTCCTAATATCTGAAATGCATGCTTCCAATGTAGCTAATTTTGGGGCTTCTCCATGCTTCATTGAAATATATAACTGTGTGTCATCAGCATAACAGTGAAAATTGACATTGTGATTCCGGATTACATCACCCAGAGGCAGCATATATAGTGAGAACAATAATGGGCCAAGAACCGAGCCTTGAGGAACACCAAAACATACCTTTGATTTGTCAGAGGATATGCCATCCA
>JACXGI010009620.1:5296-29917 GCA_016801175.1 Esox masquinongy
GGGGAAACCGTGATCAATTCAAATGCATTGCAAACAGATGATAGGGGAAACCGTGATCAATTTCCCCTCAGTGAGAACGGACTAAAGCCAAATGGACTAAAACCAGGCTCCACCTTTTTGAATTCTTCCGGAATAAGCAATACCTTCATAAATTTTGCTGAATGTCTCAGTAACATTATTTGTTACAATGCTGTAAATTAACGACATAGATTTATTATATTTGTAACACAATCCACTGATTTATTTTAAGGAAAATAAAAAACATCCATATCTTTTGTCAATGGAACCAAGGAGCAATGTTGAGTGTTCAAAATCCATTTACAACTCAACAGCGGCCACAAGAGGACAATGAAGGTATTGCATGCCTATTTGCAGTTAACAGTAGACCAAATGAAACCTCTTCATTGACAGCATTTTCTTAATAAAAGAGAAAAACCATCCAGACAAAATACACACAGCATGTCCATCTCACAAATAATCAAATGGTTAGGTATGTATAAATGTTATTTAGGAGAATATTGATAGAAATATATAATAATGCATTATGGGTACTGTAATACATTACAACCGATGTCATGAAAGCTGCATGTCATAGTTTTTGACCAATCAAGGCACTCTTCGATCCCGGACACATCCTTGTAAGAACAATGTCTGGGTATAACATTTCCTGCATCGCATTCTCATTATAACATGTCTGGGAATAACATGTCCTGCATCGCATTCTCATTTACAGCAACTACCTGGGTCCAGTTAGGGTTCACTGGCTTTCTCAGGGACCGAACAGATTTCCTGTCGAGCGAGGGGATTTGATCTAGCAACCTCTCGGTTACTGGTCAGATGCTCTAACCGCTCGGCTGTCTGCCGCCCCACGATCATGTCCGTTTGGTTGTTGATAACGCAAATAATATCCAGGTATTTATCTGGAAGTACATCTTTTTAAGCTGTGCCAACACAGTGGTTTGTGTAACCAGGCGTGGAATAGGCCTTGTCCCAACTAGTCCTCACCCTCCATCCACTAGCCAATCAAAGAATGGGCTCAGTGTCATTCCAACTGACAATGGCATCTTTCCATCTAGTAAAATACACAAAAAAAAACAGTATCACCTGAAATGTCAATAACAAAAATCACAGTACAAATCCTACAATAATAACACTCATTTGAAAGGGGCCTGTCAAGGTAAAAAGACAATTGTCACTAACAGTAACACATCATTTAAGTGGAAATAAATAGAATCCTAGTTGTTAGTTGTTAACATGTTATTCCCCATGAATGATCCAGCCCCTTGGGTCAATCGAAATCCTGTGTGACTAAGAACTATTTTGTTCATTACTATGGCGTGAGCTACCTGAAAGGTGTGTTTTAAGGCATTATTTAAAAGAAAAAGCAATTAACTCACCTGGTCCTTATGCAGTGTTCAAGAGGGGGAACGAGGTCAGTGTCAACATCTTGGGAGCCGGAAGTCATACCTGAGGCACCTGGAACGGCTGGAAATAAACATCACACAAATGATTGAAAAGGAACATTCACTTGATATGAATTATGAGAAGTCATTATCACTCGACCTACAAAAGACAAGGCCTGATCACGCCCAGCCTAACCCAAATTGTTCCAAACGCCACCATCTGTGTGTAGTTGCCAAGGTGATCAAACCGACCCTGATCATCAGGGTTCCATACATACAGAGGGTGAGGCAGATCTCCTCCTGCTGATTGGCCAGGCCGTCGTAGTAGTACAGGTCAAACTCCCGGACCTCCCACCGGTCACTCAGCAGTTCCTTCCACAGACCAAAGAGCACGCTGAAGTGGCTCTCGCTGCACACCACCCAGATCGGGAACTTGGGAGTTTTCAGGTTGGAGCCAACCTTAAAAACAATTGCACACCATCGTTAATATTAACAAGAAAGGTATCTGGAGGAGATTGTAACCTTGATTGAGCAAAATCTCAAATCGGTCTATGGAACCATTTTGCTGTCAGAGTGATCCATGTTACCATGGATTAAATCATTTCCAAAAGACAATCTTAATGCATGATTGGTGATATTTACAACTATATTTACAATAGCAGATGTCACGTACTGTGACGTGTTCTTACCTTGCAGATATTATAATGTTCAAATAAGGACAGCAGTCCGATGTCACAGCGACCGCTTATCCCCTTGAGAAGGGTCAGGTTTCCATTGCCTGAATCCAGCTCCATATTGTCATTGAAGACATTTGAAACAGCCCGTCCACACAGCAATAAATTTACCAACTCCTATGGAATGAATAACAGTTAACATTCAAATATCCAACGTTCAGAACAACCTGAAGGTAGGACACTAGAATCAGCTGCAGGTCTCCGGCCGGGAGCCAGGAGTTTTACAACACACAAATCGATCATTATTTTTTCTCAAAACTTTGATTGCTCAAGGTTATTATAAATGTATTTTATTCATTTTACAAAGAATGCCAATTTACATTTAATGCAGTGGAATGAGTTTCCAATTCTATCACATCTTATGGCAGCAATTCCAAACAGACTGACTCAACCTGGGCAGAGAACAACATGCTGAAAGGCCAACTGACTTGCTAGTTCACCACCCACCTTAGACTGAGAAGATTCAAGGACAGCCTCTCCCATCCCACCTCCCCTTTGCCTGGGCCAACGCACGGCCCATACGCACGGCCCATACGCACGGCCCATACGCACGGCCCATACACAGCCAACGCACGGCCCATACACACGGCCCATCCACAGCCAACGCACGGCCAACGCACAGCCCATACACAGCCAACGCACGGTCCATACACAAGGCTCATCTGGGGCTCCCGGCCACAACCAGTTGTGACAGACACACTGTATTTATTGCCACTCAGGAAGGCACTTTTTTGTTTTTAAAAACTCTCTTGAGAAATATGCAAGGAACTGACATTTGCTTTGCTTAGCCGAATTCTGCCAGGAGTAAACCAAACCTGCTATACACCCTTAGTTAATTCACTGTACGTGTCTTCATGCGTTAGCCAGGAAACCCACCTGTGTACAGTAGCCATGGGCTCCGATAAGCGCGGTGGAGGGGACGTCCATATCACCTTTAACCCTGAGGAAGAGCAGATGAGGGTTACCAAGTTTGTTGTGTTGAAAGTAGTGACTGAATGTATGTCTACTTTATATGTTCCGTCCTAATGCCTTGTGTCGGGGCACAGACTTACAAGTCGATAGATCTGGAGAGAATAGCGGAGATGGTGAGCAATAAACATCCTAGAGATCCGGACTCAAACTACAAAAGAATACAAGACCAGTCAGCCTTGTGCAGAACCAGGCCGAGCCCCCAGAGTGGATCAGTGCTTCGTCATTGGTCACATTAGGATATGAACCATTTCATTAATTCAGATTGGTTAATCGTACCTGTTGTATGTGCTGCTCCACAAGCAACTGAAGGTCCTTCAGATTATCAACATGAATACGTGTGATCTACAGTAAATGTTTAGGGAAAGACATTTTTCAGGTTTTGATTAAAACAATGTCAGTACCTCATCCTGAAAACCAGCTCACAAGAGAGATATTCATGTATCTAGGAAACTTAATAATGTAATTGATTTAGATTTTAATTGTATAATTTCTAAAAAGTCTGCTATGTTGATTTCATCAAATATTTTAGTCCTACTTAGTTTGAGTGGTTAACAATATGCTAAAACTCTGGACAACAACCCCAATGTAGTTGGCCTTCTGTTTGTGCACATGATGGGAGGTAAGTGGTAGCCTAAATAGGCATTATTTAATAAAAAATATAAAATGACTAAACGATTGTCATTATAGTCTATAACATAGGTGTTCAACCCTCTCCTGGGTTCCCCCCAGCCATCTCACAGTTTGGTTTTTGCTCTGATATAGCTCACCTGATTCAACAGGTAAGGGCTTGTTAATTAGTTAAAAAGTTGATTCAGGTGTGCTAGCTCAGGGATACATCTAACAGATGGAATGGCTGGGGGGTCCCCAGGACAGGGTTGAAGACCTATGGTCTATAATTTTAGTCTTTGCTAGTTTTTATTTCTTATTTCCATCATGTACACAATCAGATATCCTTGTCACAGAAGACCTGTTGAACAGAGTTAATCAGTGGTTAAATTGGGATTTTGGAGTTAAATTGGGATTTACAATGATGGCAGACTGCGTGGTCTCTTCAATTTCTATTCTTACACAAAATACATACATTCAAGAACCTACAATGACCCATATATATTTATGTCTATTTTCAAAAACTTTTAAGACTTTGATTTGTTTTTCTCAAATTCACAAACTTTCAAGGCTTTGATTTGTTTTTCTCAAATCCACAAACATTTAAGGCTTTGATTTGTTTTTCTCAAATTCACAAACTTTCAAGGATTTCAAGGACCCATGGAAACCCAGCTTACTGTTTCCAGCTTCTTTTTCTATCTTGACTGTGGAGTTCAAAAATGCACCCTCATCTAACCACCGCCATTCCAAAGAAAGTTAGCTAACGTTAGCACAGCTACCTAGAAGAGAGTATTATTTGCTTGCTTCCTTAGTTAGCCAATTTCAGTTTAGACACAGAATACCACATCTCTTGGAATGGCTGCTTAGATAGACACCAATATACTTACATTTGCATTATTTAATTACATTTTTCCATATAATTAAACTTAGCAGTTAGCTGGGTACAGTACATACTGATATTTTTCACTCAGGATACCGTATTGACCGACACGATAACGTGTGACTGCTATTTGTTCTTTTCAATTGATGTATTCTGTATCTCTACTGTTTGTTCAGTCAGTCCATTTTTTGCTTCTGCAGCTACCCGTTAACTCGCACTCAGTCGTCAGAGTACATTCTGGGACGTTCGTAAATTCAGAAACACAGAACACTACGGTGCTCTAACTGCAGCACTCGTATTTCAGAGCAGTGTCAAGTGTGAATTTACAAACGCGTCATGGTCTCTGAACTTGAACGCTGTCAGACAAATGCACATTGAAGTATACTGCTATCCGTCAAAACAGCCATTCCTGAGAGAAAGTGTCAGTGACCACAGACTGGAGCACACGATAGTAATTTCAACGCAAAATAGCGCATGTTGTATCTAACCTTTTAACTGCTGGTCATTAGAAATACCGGAGCTCAGCTCCTCTTAGTTCTTATTCTGACCACAGCTGAGCTCCAGCTGACTCCGGCCCAATATGACCCCTAGTTATAGTAGATAAAAACTAAAATTACAAAAAAAGCTGCCAAAATGACCCCTGCATGCAGTCTAGATACAGTCTGTGGGTAATACATGACAAGGTGGAACATCCCTAACATGCATGTACCTTTTCTAGAACTCCATCGGATCGACCATGTCCTGTCGGGGTGAAGAGATTTCTTCTTGATGTTCTATAAGACAACATCGGTAACAAAAATGTTATAACCTTGGCATCTTTTAAACCAGGGTCTTATTTATTAATGTACATCGTAGAAAAAAGTGTTTCTTATTAAAAACAGCTGTAGTGCCTGGTGAATTTATGTGTTCTCAGGTTAACATTCCCTATACCATTCCCTATACAATGTAAATGTAACTGTTCTGGATGGATTCACACAATGAGCAGAGATAATTTATAACTTACATGGCAATAGTAGCTGTCCTCCCCTCCCCTGCCCGCCAAAGGATTTCTACAGTGGCCAACACGAGGCACTTTGTTCTTGCAGCACCAGAGGGTCTTAATCTCCTGGTGAGGAAATTAGGAAAAGTCAAGACGGAATTTAAGAATGGAATTTACAGAATTGTTTGTGACTTTAAACAAACTGCTATAAATCAAGAAAGCAGTTCTTGCTGTCAATTTTTGGTTGGTGAAGAACATTCAGTTTTTAATGAGGACTACATCACAACTGGCATGCTATTCCCTTTAGTATAGTGCACTACTTTCTAAACCCTGGAAAAAAGTAGCATCCTTAGGATGGATCGGGATAAGAATCGGCACCCAGGCTAGTACATCGGACAGAGAACAGGAATTAACACTGTACTTACAGAAACCCTGAATCAGCACCAGTCCCCTCAAATAAGAGTTTCTGCAAAACACAGGCCTGCACCGAAGCCAAAACTCCACAAGGACCACCCTGGAAAGCCAATAAAGTTATATTACTACATGTCCCAAAACAACATAAATGTCACAGTCCCTAATAACAAAACAAAACAATCGGTTCACTGAAAAAATAAGGGAAGTAACCAAGAAATCATTGAAAATCCCAAAATCAATACAGCTGGGGTGTAAAATGAAAACAGGTGGGGTGTAAAATGAAAACAGGTTGGCTGAAAAATCAAAACAAGTGGGGTATAAATTGAAAACAGGTGGGGTGCAAAATGAAAACGGGTGAGGTGTAAAATAAAAACAGGTGGGGTGTAAAATAAAAACAGGTGGGGTGTAAAATGAAAATGGGTGAGGTGTAAAATAAAAACAGGTGGGGTGTAAAATAAAAACAGGTGGGGTGTAAAATAAAAACAGGTGGGGTGTAAAATGAAAACGGGTGAGGTGTAAAATAAAAGCAGGTGGGGTTTAAAATCAAAACAAATGGTGTGTGAAATCAAAACAGGTGGAGTGTAAAATCAAAACAGGTGGAGTGTAAAATCAAAAGAATTGGGGTGTAAATTGAAAATAGGTAAAATACCTTCTGAAAGGCATCCACTGAAAGTGGACTTGCATTTAGTATGTGCCCTAAAAGACACCCAGTCTAAATGTCCATTAAATTTGCATTTAGTATGTGCCCTAAACGAAAACCAGTCTAAATGTCCATTAAATTTGTCTCACGAACATAAAACAGTTGGGATGGAGAGTAAAAATCAAAGGCCATTAAGGACTCTACTCAGGACAGGTATAACTATAGCTTTATGAAGGTAATCCAATAATACCTTCTTCTGTACAATCCCATAACTAAGATCCGGTATATCAGAGAAAGTGAAACTCTGACTCCTCCACTCTGCGTTGAAACAACTACTTCTAGAGCCAAGGATCAGCTCTTTCAGGGCCTGGTGGAAAACACAAAGTCAACACATCAGCACAGCCTTTTCATTCCAACCAGGACACACATCTGCCTCCAGCCCAGCACTCAAGGGAGTGTCAATGGACCTGTTAACCAAGGTCCATCTGATTACATACACTGGCAGTGTGCTGGTCCATGGGTTCACCCTCTGAACTGGGCTGAGGGAAGCTAGAGGAGTGGAAGGATACTCTGGACAGCTTACGAAACTCCTCGTCATCATCAATGTCATCTGCAACAGAAGATATGGATAACATCATACCATATACCAACAGCCGTGCTAATGTATGGTAACAATGGACAGTGAAGTTGCATTCAGCATAATCTTTTTTTATATAGCTACCCAAAATCATCTCCGACATATGCAGGTCGACATTTTGAATGGCCATTGATTTTGTTCTGGGTAAAACAAATACACAACATATTATATTATACAGCCAACAGTGGGATATCTAAAATGTCCAAATCTGTAAAATAGTATGAGGAAACTTACCTGCTGATCCTGTGTTTTTCTTTTCCTACTTCTATTCCTTTCTCTAGCGTGCCATTGGGCAGTTGGCTTGCCCTCAGGGCGTCGGCAGTAGGGAGATCTTTCAGGCCTGGAACGACGCTGTGTGACTGGACAACCAATGGAGGTCCGTCTCTGGTATTTCTGTTGTCTTCATAATTTGACAGTAGAGAATTGGCCCCTGCCATCCGTCTAGTCTGATGTTTTCTCTTCAATTCCTTAGAGACAACATGATCAAAGAAAGTGAGCTGTTTATCGTTTGAACGTATCACAAGAATTAGATTGAAGTAATAATAACAATAATATATTCAGCTGCTATAGCACCTGTCATTACAAAAACTCTTGAAGCATTTGAACATTAAACCAAACAAGCATCCAATAAAATAAATAAAGTATGTAGCTACGTAACAGACAACTGTCAGACAGACTTTTAACGCTCCTAAAGATGGAGCAACAGTCAAGAGGGATCCATGTCAGCTCATCTCACTGACAAAATACTGAGGTCATGAATTATAACATCTTTCATTAGAACACAAGGTTGTATTTTCTAGGCACTAATAAGTGGCTGGAAACGGAAGTTGAGGTTGTGAAATAAAAATAGTTACATAAAAACGGGTACACTAATCACCAGAACACAATTTTAATGAAATCAACACCTGTACCTGGGCAGAACTAGCTATAGGACCTGCCATCATTCCTCTTCTGAGGCGGCTTGTCCTGTTCTTGTCGGAAAAGGAGTCACTCTTAGCAGATCTGTCATTGTCTAAGAACGAAGTTACATGTTGTCTTTCCTGCAGGTTCTCTGAGGAAAGGCTTTGGCTCCAGATTTGTCTTGGGGTAGTGCCTGATGATTCAAATGATGAAAACGTACCATGAGATGGGCAGACCACCTCTGTAACGGACCTGTGACAGAAACAATCATAAAGGCCACTTAGAAACAGGATCCATGCATATTACCTAAGTGACATGGGCAGTAGCCTTTATGAAAGATGAGATTTAGCTCCAGTTGCCAGGATTGCCCAGTAGCCTATGTTTAGATTATGTCCATAATACCTTGACACATTGGTTTTGTTGAAAAACAATCCTGTAGTGTTCTCTTCTGACCGAGGGTTGTCATAAACTCTTTGTGTCAATGTTGGAGACTTTTCTGTTGTGGATCTGGTCTGGATTACATTACTGTTGAAGCCTGTTCTGTCATTATCTCCTTCAATATGATGTCTTACAATGATCTCCAGCATTGATTTTAAGGGACAGCCTTGAGCCTATCATTGAAGAAAACGCGTGTATGCGTTAATAAATTAAAGTTGTGTACATGTAACAGCGTCAGGCAATGCGTTTAAACTCATTTTTGGTTTTGTTTTATTTACTAGCTGGCTAGATTACCTTGTTTTTCTTATATAAACTGTCAAGGTGAAGAATATGTCGCAGGTCAGATCTATTGTTAATGCTTGCATCAGTACGGGGATGTTCTTCATCCATGCAAGCAATCGTTCGCTTGAGTCCCTGTAGTTGGTAAGTGTAAACAAACATTAACAAAGAGAATACATACCGCAGAAGCTATTTAGTTCAGTATATGTAGCTACCGTTAGCAAACAACCTCATAACATCGGATTATAGCATCATATTATATTATTCTAGCATCACATCACCTAGGTTAAACAGACCTTAGACTCAAACAATGTTACAATACGATTTGTAGGTAACGCTTGACAATAAGCACACATTTAGCTAACTAGCACTAGGTAGCTACTTAGCACAGATTACATAGTGTGGTGGCTAGGTAGTTAGCAGCCAGGTATAGTAGAGTATCTTCCGTACTGACATACTATTGCAAATTTAATTTATATGTGCACAGCAGCCCACCTAAAGTTACAGTACCTTCCGACTGAGAAATTCGCGCACAAGCGATGCAGCGACTTCTTCTGCTTTTACAGACATAATGTTTGGCATTTATAACAGATTTACAATCAAAAAATATTCAGCTAACCAGCAAGCTAACCAGCTAGTTTACGGCGCAGTACGGTCTGTTTCTATGGTTACGGTGCATGCGTGTTGCTGATGGGGCTGATTTGCTGTGCCTCCCTTCTCTAGTTGGGCAAGACGGCCGGAGATGACTTCATAGGGCAGGCTCTTTAGGTTCTGTGTAATGGAGCTAAATCAGGGCCAAATGTTTTGTTAATTTGAAAAAAATATATATAGTTGAAAACCTAAAGCCTGACATTGAGAATTTAAGTTTTGGTCTAAAACTTGAAAAATAAAACCATGTGTTCAAACTAAAAATAAGTGTACCAATTTTTCTTTCAGTTTGAATAAAATTTAGATTAAATTTTGGAATTATTTTGAATAAATTATTCATTTTTCACTTTTATATTTGTTTTCAGTTCCAAATTTCATGTTTTCAGATTCAAAACTTTTTTTTTACTGCTTCAAATCTTTTTTTTCAGTTTCAGATCTGTTTTTCACTTTCAGATCAGTTTTTTTCAGTATCAGACTTTTGACCCCGATTTTGCGTAGGGGGCGTGGCTTCAACCCAGAGGGGCGTGGAATTATGAGTGACAACCTAACAAAGAAGGCAGAAGACTCTCCTCAGTCATGTTGCCTTCAGGAAATGGTGTTACTGCAAGAACTATGACTGAATGCTTTCAATACACCATATACATGTGATTTTTACTAAACAAACTGATGCCAGTGACAAAGTTACATTTAAAAAACTGTTTTGGACAACACGTGGTACCAATTACACTATAAGAGCAATAAACTGTGCCAGATTGTGCAGTTCAGCAGGGAACAATGACTTCTCCCACTTCCACGTACGACTTTGAATGTATGCACCACAGTATTCACTCGGCAGTCAGCATGGCGTCCGCTCCGCCAAGGCAACCCGCTGGCGCCAGCGCACAGGTAAGACGTGTGAAAGATATTAGCCTTTTTTAATAGATACTTTGGGACATTATCCCCCACAGTGGCATTTTTTTTGTCATTAACACATAAAGGGAAAATAGGTGGACAACTGGACAAAGCTGGAAATGAAACATCGCTAGCACTAAAGTTAGCATTAACTAACATTAGCTTCACACTAAGCTGGTGTTTTTACACTAATTTCAGTGTCCAGCTCAAGTTTTTTTACTTTAACGTGTAGTGTCTTTGTTAACCTCTGTTTGTCAGAATGACCATAACTCGACAATGGCTGTCATCTGCATTGACAAGTATTGACAGCTCTGTCAATGCATCTCAACCTGGCCTGACAATGCCCTAAAAAGGACCATCTCCTGGTTGACTGCAAACTGCAAATAGTCCACTTTCAGCGGGAGTCTCTGTGTGACCTGGGAAATTTTAGTTAGAAGTCTCTGAAGAAGGTCTCTTTTCATTTGCTCCTAGAATAGACAAATACGACTTTACATTAATGCTCCGGCCTGATAAATTACATTTTACACACATAACGTTACATGTAACATCATGACAGTTGTGCCTTACAAAATATTGCCAAGTGGGCAAACTTTGAAGGCTTCTACCACAGCCTAACTTATGTATCAGAATACATTAACTTGTCTTTTTGTATTTGTATGTCTTATTGTCTTTTTTCTGGACCGTGTGTGTCCGTAATAAAAGCTTTGATTGATTAACAAAGCGGACCGGGACAAGTTATGTTGTTTAAACTAACCATGAAAAGGCAACACTATTAACTTAGCAATGTTAGTTATCTATAATTTTTACATTTATAAGGCTCTGTGCGGCTGCAGGCACTGTCGAGTTATGGTCATTCTGACAGAGGTTAACAAAGACACTACACGTTAAAATAAAAAAACTTGAGCTGGACACTGAAATTAGTGTTATTAACAACAGCTAGTGTGAAGCTAACGTTAGTTAATGCTAACTTTAGTGTTAGCGATGTTTCATTTCCCAGCTTTGTCCAGTTGTCCACCTATTTTCCCTTTGTGTTAATGACAAAAAAAATGCCACTGTGATAATGTCCCAAAGTATCTATCCAAAAAGGCTAATATCTTTCCCATGTCTTACCTGTGCGCTGGTGCCAGCGGGTTGACTTGGCGGGGCGGACGCCATGCTGACTGCCGAGTGAATACTGTGGTGCATACATTCAAAGTCGTACGTGGAAGTGGGAGAAGTCATTGTTCCCTGCTGAACTGCACAATCTGGCACAGTTTATTGCTCTTATAGTGTAATTGGTACCACGTGTCGTCCAAAACAGTTTTTTAAATGTAACTTTGTCACTGGCATCAGTTTGTTTAGTAAAAATCACATGTATATGGTGGATTGAAAGCATTCAGTCATAGTTCTCGCAGTAACACCATTTCCTGAAGGCAACATGACTGAGGAGAGTCTTCTGCCTTCTTTGTTAGGCTGTCACTCATAACTCCACGCCCCTCTGGGTTGAAGCCACGCCCCCTATGCAAAATCGGGGCCAAAAGTCTGAAACTGAAAAATACTGATCTGAAACTAAAAAAAAAGATTTGAAGCCGTAAAAAAAAAAATGTTGAATCTGAAAACATGAAATGTGGAACTGAAAACAAATATAAAAGTGAAAAATTAAAATTAATAATTTATTCAAAATAATTCCAGAATTTAAACTAAATTTTATTCAAACTGAAAGAAAAATTGGTACACTTATTTTTAGTTTGAATACATGGTTTTATTTTTCAAGTTTTAGACCAAAACTTAAATTTTCAATTTGAAGCTTTAGTTTTTCAACTATATATATTTTTTTCAAATTAACAAAACATTTGGCCCTGATTTAGCTCCATACTGTGTGGCCTTGTACACTAGGATGGAAAGTGAGATTCCAGAAGTAAAATATCCATTGTCCACAAAACACTGAAACATGGCTGTGTGTGTATATATATATATATATATATATATATATATATATATATATATATACAAAACTATATAGCTAGTTGCCAGATCTACGTGCGCTTTATGAGGAGTTAGGCCAGGTGACTTGTATTTAGTTGGTGATTGGACACTACAGAACGCAATGTTTGATGGGATAAGTAGTTAAGTTTCCCACTCACTTACCGAAAGGTACGCAGGCTTGTACCCTTTACCTTTTTCCAATATATCGCCATTTTGCAATACTGATTTCTGAGCTTTGAAGGTGATCGTTCACTTGATAGCTTTGCGGACTGATTGATCATTGCAAACATCCATAACCAGTCTTTTTTTGAAACGTCTATGATAAAAAAAATGAATGAGTCACGTGACCCTTGGAACCAAGATTGGGAAATATGACCCGTTCCACTTTTCAAGTCTATAGAAAGGTGAAATAATTCAATTGATATGCCTGTGTTGTGTTAAACCTTCTAGGTTTATGCAACAAAAATGCAATGAACTTACATGGAACCGTTAAGTGGCAAAATCAAAGCCACTTAACTTTCCACCTATCACCACTTTTCAAGGCTCTGAGATTGAGTCTGTTTCTCAATACAAATATCTAGGTATTATAATTGATGATTGTCTCTCTTTTAAGCCTCACATTTAGCAATTGGTGAAAAAACTGAAGCTGAAATTGGGTTTTTACTTTAGAAACAATGTGTGTTTTTCCTTCAAGGCTAAAAAGAGACTTGTTGCTGCCACCTATGTCTGTGCTGGACTATGGCGATATTATATACAGTGGGTATAAAAAGTCTACACACCCCTGTTAAAATGCCAGGTTCTTGTGATGTAAAAGAATGAGACAAAGATAAATAATGGCAGAACTTTTTCCACCTTTAATGTGACCTATAACATGAACAATTCAATTGAAAAACAAACTGAAATCTTTGAGGGGGAAAATAAAAAAATAACTCACAATAACCTGGTTGCTTAAGTGTACACACCCTTAAACTAATACTTTGTTGAAGCACCTTTTCATTTTATTACAGCACTCAGTCTTTTTGGGTAGGAGTCTATTAGCATGTCACATCTTGACGTGGCAATATTTGCCCACTCTTCTTTGCAAAAGTGCTCCAAATCTGTCAGATTGCGAGGACATCTCCTGTGCACAGCCCTTTTCAGATCACCCCACAGATGTTCAATTGGATTCAGGTCTGGGCTCTGGCTGGGCCATTCCAAAACATTAATCTTCTTCTGGTGAAGCCATGCTTTTGTGGATTTGGATGTGGGCTTTGGGTCGTTGTCGTGCTAAAAGCTGAACTTCCTCTTCATCTTCAGCTTTCTAACAGACGCCCGAAGGTTTTGTGCCAAAATTTCCTGGTATTTGGAAATGTTCATAATTCCCTCCACCCTGACTAAGGCCCCGGTTCCAGCTAAAGAAAAACAGCCCCAAAGCATGATGCTGCCACCACCATGCTTCACTGTGGGTATGGTGTTCTCTGGGTGATGTGCAGTGTTGTTTTTGCACCAAACATACCTTTTGGAATTATGGCCAAAAAGTTCAACCTTGGTTTAATCAGACCATAACACATTTTCCCACATGCTTTTGGGAGAATTGATGTTTGTTATTGCAAACTTCAGCCGGGCTTGGATGTTTTTCTATGTAAGAAAAGGCTTCCGTCTTGCCACCCTATCCCATAGCCCATTCATATGAAGAATACGGGAGATTGTTGTCACATGTAGCACACAGCCAGTACTTGCCAGAAATTCCTGCAGTCTCTCTAATGTTGCTGTAGGCCTCTTGGAAGCCTCCCTGACCAGTTTTCTTCTCGTCTTTTCTACGTTTTTTTAATGTATTTTTATTGTAAATTGTTATATGTTTTATGTCTGAAACTGTGTTAATTAAATGTCAGGAAAATCCTACTAGAACAGCTGAACTTTATTTGTGATTAATCAGAGTCACTTTAAATGATGGCAGGTGTGTAATGAGTTCTATTTAACATGAGTTTGAATGTGATTGGTTAATTCTGAACACAGCCACATCCCCAGTTATAAGAGGGTGTGCACATTTATGCAACCAGGTTATTTTAAGGTTTTTATTTTTCATTTTTCTCCCTCGAAGATTTCAGTTTGTTTTTCAATTGAATTGTTCACATTATAGGTCACATTAAAAGTGGAAAAAGTTCTGACATGATTTATTTTTGTCCCATTCTTTTACATCACAAAAACCTGGCATTTTCACAGGGGTGTGTAGACTTTTTATATCCACTGTATATGCATGCATCCACGCAAAGTCTACACGCGTTGGATACTGTTTACCATGGAGCACTGAGTTTTGTTACAAATTCTAAAGCCCTTACTCACCATTGCTCCTTGTATGCTTGGGTTGGATGGTCTGCATTCTCCACCCGTAGATTTAATCATTGGCATATTTTTATTTATAAAGCTATTTTTGGTCTGTTTCCATCTTAACTACAGCTCTATAATCATGAAAAAAAAATGGGAAGATATTGTCTTCGTTCCCAGGGCTTATTTTTACTATCTGTCCGTACTGAATTGGGAAAAAGGGCGTTTAAATATGCTACTCCCTCTGCTTGGAATCATATGCAAAAATAGCTGAATCTGGTCTCATTGGATGCTTTTAAAGTGATTTTAAATGACATGGAGGCAGGCTTATCTGGCTGTAGATGTTTTGGCTGATGGATCTGTTTGATCGTTGATGTTGATGGCTTGTGACGAACATTGATGAATATCTTTTGATATTTTATGATCCTGTAATTTATTATGTATTTTCATTGTAAATTGTTATATGTTTTATGTCTGAAACTGTGTTAATTGTGCTGCTGCCTGTCTTGGCCAGGACACTTTTGTAAAAGAGATTCTTAATCTCAAGGAGTCCTTTCCAGGTTAAATAAAGGTTAATAAATAAATACGTAGATATTAGCTGACGTTTAGTTCCAGAAGGTTTTATTGCCTGATATAAAAGTTTGCTACAATTGCTTTAGAGCTTGGCAAAAACAAGTTTCTTATCTGCACAGTCATAAAATAGAGGCCAACTACATAATCACTGATTGCAGTTCCTCCAAAATGAAATAGAGATACAAAATAGAGATAGCCTAAGAGATAAATAGAGATAAAAATAGAGATAAAAATAGAGCCAATATAATCACAAAGAACTTAAATAAGCCTAACTGTTTGTGCACAAACTGTGGGACTGAACCCTGGAAGTTTTTGAAAATATGTACATGTACACTACCATTCAAAGGTTTGGGGTCACTTAGAAATGTCCTTGTTTTCAAAAAAAAAAAGCAGTAAAGAAAAATACAACATAAAGTGTCTCAGTAAGGTAAGCAACCACCAGAACAGCTTCAAAGCCTGTGTTATGGTTTGCAGTGACCCTTCCCTCTAAGGGGATGAGTGGACCCAAAGCATGTCAGGAAAACGCCTCTCATGACATGACAGCCTCTGGACCCCCTCACTGTACGGATCAAGAATTCAGGTTTTTCCTTTAATTTGTCACCATCTGTAGCTTACTGCAAGCCTGCAATATTTTCAGTTGCACCTTTTCAAGGAGATGTGAAAATGTTTTAATCCTTAAAAAGTAGGGTTCCAGACTTCTTCCAGAAATATGAAGCGAGTCAGCTGTCCCAGCTTCAAACGGCAGCTGTTTCCATTGTTGGGATGTGAGGAAGGAGAGTAGCTTGGACAGACATGTTAGAGGTGTCAGGTAGAATAGCTCTCAGGGGTGGGACAGACATGTTTTTAAATGGCCTTACAACAATGTATTAAAATAACTATGCCAAAGAATACAGTAGAACAAGCCCTTCCATCAACTCTTCTTTACCTTCTAGTTATAGTAGGTATGATTCATGAAGACAATGGAACATTTTCAGAGACTGGTATTCAACACATTTTATTAAACCTTAATAAACATTTCACAGAATTTCAGACTAGTCAAACCCAATTTTGTCACTATATCACAAACCATACAACACTGCCCAATGTGAGGAATTTCCAGTAAAACTGTACTTTAAATTTAAGTTAAAAATATATTTGGGACATTAAAAATATTCAGTGTACATTACACTCTTAGAAAAATTGGTTATTTGGCTGTCTTTGTCCTTTATAAATAAACATTTTGCGGTTCCAGGTTTTTAGTTCCAAGTACAGCCCTTTTAGTCCAGATAGACCACTTTAGGGTTCCATGAAATAACTTTTCCGCGGAGAATCAAAATTGGTTCTATCTGAAACTCAAGTGTTCTAAGTGGAAACAAAATGCTTCTACTTCATAATTCTGCTATGGGGAAATAAGAAAAAACCTTTTGGAACCCTTTTCTAAGAGTATACAAAGAAACCTTTTATTAATTATTAAGATAATAAAAAATCCTAGATAGATAATTATTTTATTGTTTATTTATTTATTGTGCATACTGCTATGTCTATTTCATAGGGATTTCAATTGGGTTGCACCATATTCTCAAATGGAACTTTCGGAAATGTAAAGGGACATGTACTCCGATGCACAGATATTATAAATCTATGTTACTATCACAAAACCAATCTGAACATGTTCCATAACAGCAGTCACGTATGGGACCAAAGTGATTTGGCACAGATTTCATCCTAAACACTCGAGTGCAGCTTTACTGATGTAGGATGAACAATACGTAAACAACATGATCTGATCTTTTTTTTATATTTTGTGTATCCCTAGAAGGAATGGCGAGCATACTGCTGTTTCCTCCTCTTTTTGGCCCTACCATGAGAGATGAAGTTTTACAAAAGGAGTGCGAGAGACAGGGAAAGTTCCAGAAAAGGGAGCACATCAGTAGTCCTCAGCTAGAAAAGAGAAACAGAAGAGGCGGTTACCCACGGCGGAGCCAATGAGGAAGGGGAGCATGCGATCCCATCCAATTATAGAAAGATGAGTAAGCAATCCCATCCAATCAAAGAGAGAGGAGCATGCCATAATATCCAATCACAGAAAGAGAAGCATGCGATCCCATACAATTACAGAAAGAGGAGCATGCAATCCCATACAATCACAGAAAGAGGAGCATGCGATCCCATACAATCACAGAAAGAGGAGCATGCGATCCCATACAATCACAGAAAGAGGAGCATGCAATCCCATCCAATCACAGAAAGAGGAGCATGCGATCCCATCCAATCACAGAAAGAGGAGCATGCGATCCCATCCAATCACAGAAAGAGGAGCATGCGATCCCATACAATAATAGAAAGACGAGTGTGCGAATCTGTCCAATCAAAGAGCAGCATGTGATACCATCCAATCACAGAACAGAAATCTACAGGAAGTGGTGTCAGGCAGTGGCAGTTAGACGGATGTGGTCTTACTCTCTACGGTGAGGATGCAGGTACTGGCAGCGGTGCCCCGGCTGTTGACGGCTTTGCACATGTACTCCCCCTCGTCCTCGGGGAAGGTCTCTGGCAGGTAAAGGCAGAACGTCTCCCCCCGCTCTATATACTGGTAGTCCTCACAGTCCTGGAGCATCTCCCCCTCAAACCACCACGTCACCTCCGGCTTGGGCTCCCCGGTGATCTTCACCGTAAACCGCACCGGCTCGGCGTCCACCACCGACTGGTTCTTCAGGGGCTTCTTGAACCACGGCGCCCCCGACCTGGCGTGGTCCTCCTCGTCCTCATAGGCTGCTGAGCCATTGATGATGCTTCCCTCTTCCTCCTCCTCATCTTCCCTTTTCTGCCAAAGACACGACACACCACATGACTTTAAAAAAAAATGTTTCCCGGGAACCCTCACCATCCCAAGATCACCAGTCTGGCGACAGGAACTGTAACGTGTTGTTAGAGTGTCATGCATGCCGGGGACGTCGTCCACATGCTCAACAACGAGAAACACGGTAATTGAAACCGATGAAAGTGGGATTTACTTTTTGCAGGGCGGCATCGATCTCTTGCTGCTCAAACTGCATCCTCTGCAGCTTCTGTTCCTCCACCCTTTTCTTCTCCTCCTCCTCTCTGGCTTTGGCCATTTGTTCAAACCGCGCGCGCATGTCCACCTTCTGTTTGAACGGAGCCTCCTCAGGCCCCTTTTCTGTGTCCTTTTTGCCTTCATCATCTTCCTGAAAACACAGCCCTTTAAGTGAGTGATTTCAACATAACATGTTGAAATCCATTACAATTATTAAGGCTCATAATAAAATATATACCTCCTGGATCCGCTCTTCCTCTCTCTCTTTGATCTCTTCATCAATGGCCTTTCTCTGTGCCCTCACATCCTCAATCTTTTTCTGGATCTCCTCGTCTTTCAACTGCTTGATTTTCTCAAACTTGGACTTAAGGTTCTTGGCCTGGATGGAGCCGGTCCTCCTGAGTTTGCTCAGCTCCTCGTATTCGTTACTCACCATGTCCGAGCTTTCATTCACCTCATCCTTAAGAGAGAAACACATTGAACTGATTACAACACTACCGAAGCCTAGTCTTCAGGATTTAAACATCTGAAGAAACCTGTGTTTCATATTGTCATCAATTGCTCACCTTTATAGAGAATTATACTGTATTTCCTCAGTTCCTCACAGCATTCTGTTTTTTATTTTGAATTGGTAAATGGATTGGAAACCAAATCAAGTTTACCACAATGACTTAGAGTTAACTGCCTTGTTCAAGGACAAAAAAGATTTCACCTTTCAGCTCGTATATACAATATAGCAACCGTTGGCCTTCTGAGCAGACGCTCTACCCACTAGGCTAAGCTATAGCTACCTCTCTCCTTGTCTCCTCAAAACATTTAGGGTGTAATACTGGAGGTCAAAGGAGAGGGACCTTGGGCCTTCTCCTCCAATAGGGTTGAGAAGGAGCTAAATTAAAAAGCCAATCTTTGCATTTGGAACCTCCCCCATGGGGATTCCCATTGAGCCTGAAGCAAGCAGCACAATCATGCCTCGATTGTGGTGGTTAGCTTGGTGCTCCTAAAAACCACCTTACATTACTATGCCACCTGAGAGACCCCACACTGTGTCTGTAATAACATTCTGAAACTGACATTATGTTGATGACTGACCTCTCCCATCTCTTGTCTGAGCTGCTCAAACTCCTGTTTTTCCTGCTCCATTTTCTTTTTGCGCTCCTCAGCCTTGCGCCTCCTTTCGGCTTCCTCCTTCTGCTTTAGAAGCTCCTCGAAGTTGATTTCCAATTTCCCAGGGTGTAATGCCTCCTGAGACTCACTCTTTACCATCCCTTCCTCATCCTCCTCCAGCACCTGGCAGAACACGAGTACAGAGCATGATTTCTTTAATGAACCAATCACTGTGTGATTTCTTTAATGAACCAATCACTGTGTGATTTCTTTAATGAACCAATCTCTGTGTGATTTCTTCGATGAACCAATCAGTCACATATCATTTAACTGTAATTACAAATCGATAATTGTATCATATCAGCTTCCAATCCAAATATTACCCACTGTTTCAACTCGCCCACAATACCTAATTTCTCTGCACCCAAGGAAAAATCACAATGATGTAAAACAGAAAAGCTAACGCAACCAAATTACAATTAACATAATTATTAGATCTTGTAAAAATGTTTAATTTCTGTCTGTTTATAACCCCTTTATAAGTAATTGTAAAGTCAGTGTTCAGGACAAACTCTTACACTCTGAAAGGGAAGACACTATTAAGCAAGCCAGCAGTGTTATTATGCCAACTGAATATTCCATTCCTACAACCCATTCACATTCATTCATTATGTCATTATCATTTTATGGGAAGCCTTATTATTTTTTCCAAGTCAGTATACAATTGTCATTTGAAAGTTAAAAGATCTTACTTCTCCATCTCGATATGAAGTCTTAGATTTTTCCAGATCCGGAGGGCTCTTTAAAGAGATAATTTGAAAGTAGGAATTGCATGTGTACCATTTCAGTTTCCGATTATGTTACATCATCATTTAGGATTAATCCATGTCCAATTAGAGTCCAATTAGAGATCGAGTTCCTTCACTTAATACAGGCTATCTCAAAGGTTAATATTGGTGTTAGTTTTAAGTAGAGTACAGCAACATTGGTCACACTTTAAATGAACTATAATTGAGTCCTTTAATTGTGTTCAATATCCATGTCATGACTTGTAAATAGGTCATAAATCTGTTATTCCATGTTACAACTGTCTCATTTTGGAATGACAATGTATCTATGTTGTCTCTGTCATGAAAAAAATTTTTTATAAAATTAAAATACATTTAATCTTATTGACATATGTAGGCATAATGAAGCTTTTGTAAACACTTCATTAAGACTTACATAAAAACTGAATAAGCAAATGGAATTGATAGTTGGTTTAAAATGTGACCATAACATTGATCATTTGCTCAGACAACACCAATCAATCAGAGAGCAAAACAAATTTGTTTGTGACTTACACAAAAATATTTAAAATTATGTTAATCTTTTCACATGCAAACCCTTCTGAACGTAGCCTACATGTTAGCACAGGGATTCATTAGTGACATGCGTATGCAGTCTATACAGACATACAGATCCAATAATTCACAAATGCATCATTGTATACTGAATATATACTATAGTTTCCTCACCAAGATGGCAAGTTTTTCATTAGGTTTCTAGGTTTCCAAATTCCACAAGTGATTTGTAGGACTGTTACAGGCCTGTTAAACAGTCCTACCATATTCTTGCGGGCTTCTGCGAACAGCTTCTTCTCCTCCTCCAGCCTCCTCTTGGCCTCCTCCTCTGCTCTCTTCTCCTCTGCCTCTCTCCTCTGGCGCTCCTTGTCCTCGAAACTGACACAGAGCTTCCCTGGTTCGCTGCCCTCCAGGTTCAGCATGGCCAGGAGAACCTCGTCATCCTCGTCCACTATCTGGGGAGTGAGAGAGAACCATCAGAGAGCTCAAACTACTGTTAATCAAACCTGGGGTCACCACAGGATCTCTAAACACAACAATCATTAGCCTGGTGCCATGTCTGTTCTATGTAACCCACTCATAAGAAGTGCTTGGCATGGCATTGGCAGTAGAAGTCAGAAAGGCTACACAAAGTGGTCTGGGACCAGCCAGGGGAACCCAACACTGACCATGCTCTTCCTGGCCTCTGCAAAAGCCTTTCTCTCCTCCTCCATGCGTCTCCGGTACTCGGCTTCGGCCGCCTTGCGCTCGTTCTCCACCCTCTGTTTCTCCAGCTCCTCGAAGCTCAGCCTCAATCTGCCAGGTTGGATCACCTCCCTCTCACCCTGTGCTCCTGGGGAGGGCTCCTCATCTTCGCCCTGTAAGGACACAACGATCCTAAATCACAGCAGTCTGGTGGCTGTTGGTGTTTGGCTCAGACAGATAGAACACAGGCCTATTAAAAACATGGAAGGGTCATTGTCCAGAGGAATCTCTGAAAAATAAGATTTTACGTTACACACAAATACCTTTTTAAATAACTATTATAACTAGATTATTATCGTATACCATGATAAATTCATGATATATTATATATACATAGATATTATATTTGTATAAAATGATGTCTATATTATACGCAACATGGAAGTTATGTCCCATCACTTGCATTTGGCTTTTTAGGCTAATGCCATAGTAATGGATCAATCAAATTAAATGTATATTATAAAGCCCTTTCTACATCAGCAAGTGTTTATACAGATATCCAGCCCAGAAAGCTGTGCATTGACGTGAAATTGACGCACAGGAAAGTGAAAATGTTAGGGAAGATCATCAAGTGTAGAAAAGACATGCAATGTTTTAAATAGCGATTCTGCCACAGTCTCTTCATCTCCTTCGAAGCGTATGAGCATCATTAATTACAGAGTTCATAACAGGTAATGGCTCAAACCATTCAAAAGCTAGAGTCAAATTGCGGACATTGTGGTGAGTATGCACGTAATTCCGGTTCTATGAAGGAAGCATCAATGCATTGGGACTTTGTCATTTCTCCACGGCTGTGACGCCGACGGGGGGGACAGCCATGAACATTGTCCAGGGGCCAGGCCTGGGGGGGCTCATTTGGTTGCATTAAATATAATTATTAATTAGTCAGTCAATGTTAGTATTCAGTACTATCGAGAATGTTACACAGTTATTAAACAGAAGAATTGCATTGATGAAGGGATTCATGTTTTTTCTCTTTGCTGTTTTTTTTCCCGGACATTGTAAGCAGAGCCGGCCAAGAAGAGCGAATGTCACTAACTGAGTGAGTGACTGACTGACTACCCCTTGTTAAATGGCGTAGTGGTTAGAGATGCAGACTCTCACGCAGGGGACCAGTGTTCGAGCTATTTGGAAAGTACATTCAGGGGACCGGTGTTCGAGCTATTTGGAAAGTACATTCAGGGGACCGGTTTTCGAGCCTCAAGGCAGTCAAAGCAAATTATGCATTACGATTTGTTCAGGATAGACAAAACCTTGGCTGGCCATAACCTTCAGAAGCTATGTTATAGTAAGCCTAAAATAAAACTGTTTACGGTTATATTGCGACTTTTTCTGGTGGATTTTCGAAGTACAAATCTGTTCTTGCTTTTTGGGGTGATATAGGCTAGATCACAACCCCTTGGGCAGTAAAAGAGGAGGGGTTTCCACGATTCTCTCGTCTTTTCACTTGACGAAAAAGTCAGTTATTGTCACCTATACTGATAGTTATTGTATCAGTGTCATTCATGACTGAAAAACAAGCATTGTTGTGCCATGAAACGAAATAGCTTTGGCAGTGTAAAGTTCATCTTCAGTCTCGCTAGCAATTGCTCAATTCTTATGACTATTCCAAGTAGTAAGTTAGTAGATATTAGTAAGCCTATTACTGACCAATAAGATGTTAAAGCACCAACACAACTTTGTTAAAGCTGCACTAGGTAGGATTTCTTCAGTAAAAAAACAGAAGTTCAGTGCCAGTAGAATGTCAATTTATAATTTTTGGAGCATGCCGCTACTTCCCAGCCAGTTCTGTTCCTGCCAATCACCTTCTGCAAGGCAGGCTTTCCTCCTTGGCTTATTTTGTTAATGCGCATTTTACCTGGATGATATATATAGCATAATACGCCATACGGAGCAATGTTCGCTTAAGGTAAGAAACTATAATAGCAGCTAGAGACCAGGACGACAAACTGTCAATTCCTCCCTTGTCTACTACAGCATACACTACAAAAGTGGCAAAGAAGCGAAAGAAGACTTAAACTAACCCTCTATAGCTGGATACCAGGATCCCTAAGCTAATGTTAGCAAGGCTAAGAAGAATGTCGAACTCTTGAGTTAGCGCTTTTTTTGGAACAGGTAATTTAAAAGAGGACGTAAAAATATGTGTAGCACTTAAGTAATGGCTGATTGTGACTGAGTAGGTTATGAATTGAAAAGATGTGCCATAATAAATTACCTGTGTTGAAAACAAAGGTATTTGAATGTGGCCTAGCTATAAATTAAATCAATAAACAATAAAATGTTTATGACCTGTTTTTTGGACAGTAATATCATTACTATTTATTTATTTTTTGGTTAAACGTTAAATTCTGTCCCGGGCCCTTTGATTCCTGTCAGCGTCTTTGCTCCACGGAGTGCAGCCAGTCCGCAGACCAGGGTTTGAGAAATGCTGGTATACTTTATAAAGAAAAACTAATGTCTTTGTTCATCTCATCACTTCAGAAGAACAAGAAAAAAGCACTTAGCAGAAGTATGTATGAATGGGGTTGTACAGGGTTGGCACACGCCACTCTGCTAATTTACCTCCACTGTTTATCTAGCACGTCATGAATATCTCAGCTCTCACCAAGGAAAGAACAGGACATTGAAATGTGATGTGCAAATAAACAAATACAAAATGTGCTAAAAAAAAACTCTTAACAAGATTAGTCACCATTTCTAGCTTGGCCTCTTCAAAGGCCTTCTTCTCTTCTTGCAGCCGTCGTTTGGCCTCCATCTCGGCTTGCTTCCTCAGCCGCTCCTGCCTCTCCTTCTCCGCCTCCTCAAAGGTCAACTTCAGCTTCCCAGGAGTCACCTGCTCCCTTTCAGCGGGCTGCTCCCCTTCCTCCTCCTGTGTTGAAGGAAACTGTCTACATTAGAGACCATCAGTGACTGAATAGAATAACTTTAATGAATCTGTCTACATTAGAGACCATCAGTGACTGAATAGAAAAACTTTAATGAAACTGTCTACATTAGAGACCATCAGAGACTGAATAGAATAACTTTAATGAAACTGTCTACATTAGAGACCATCAGTGACTGAATAGAAAAACTTTAATGAAACTGTCTACATTAGAGACCATCAGAGACTGAATAGAATAACTTTAATGAA
>JACXGI010009621.1:5413-29907 GCA_016801175.1 Esox masquinongy
CTGTCTGTGGTTGAGAGGCCGGTGATGTAGTGGTCCTGGTCTGCTGTGGTTACACTCGATCTGTGGTTGAGAAGGGGACAAACTGACAAGTTCTCAAAAACAGTACTGGCGACTTATTTAGAGTACATATATTGTCCTCAGTTGAAGGTGCACGTGGGTAATGATCATACAGTTTCTGATGGATGGATTATCTTGGCAAAGGAGAAATGTTAACTGACAGGGATGTACATTTATTTCTGCAAAACAAAAAAAAACTATTTCGCAAATGGAACATTTCTGTGATTTTTTTCTGCAAATGGAGCATTCCTGTGATTTGGACACCATTTTCATTGTGCCCAAATCGCCCCCTTGGAATATTGAAGGTTGGGAAACATGGTCTTTTATGCACCCATTAATCACTTCTGGGTGAAAAAATTATGGGCAACACTAGCGATCTGCTATTACTACAGATCATTTACGGACATTTCCGGATATTACAATGAAAAATGTATACTTTTTGCTCCTTTTTATGGAAGTGATGACATGACTGGCTGATCAATCTTCAGCCCGTGGGCCAATCTTAATATTGCTTCTGTGCAGAATGATATTTGGCTAGTAGAAACACCATGGCCATTTTCTTGGCCCTCAGGCTTTTGTAAAGTTATCATGGATATCATTCTGTTAGAATCAAATGGCACATTTTGTTAACACTTATAAAAGTTCAATAATACCTTATCTGGACATATTATCGTATGTAGACTGTATAATATGTTTAATGCATACAATGATGATGCTTCAAGGGTGTTAAAAGGTTCCGCATGGCAAATAATCTCCTGGTGGTTCGCTGCTCCGAACTCTGTTTCCATGACAACGCTCCTTGGATTTCATTTGAGGGCTGCAAGCAGCCCAAACCCATATTGACTGAGGCTGCATTTCAACTTACACACTAATCCCTGTGCTTTGCCTTCAGTACCCTGGTTAAAGGTAGCGCACAATATACAGAATAGGGTGCCATTTGGGACTCTTACAGAGCAACCTTATATGTCTCTAGTAGAAACTGAACAGCATGGTGTAATTTGATATCTGGAGCCTTGAGAATCAGTGAATAGATAAAGCAAATGTCATCAATAGTTTAAACCATATTGCTGTAATACTGGTTGGCAGAGAAATAGGTGAAGTGTCAATGGTTGTTTTCATTAGATTTTGGATGATCAAAACCCATCCCTGAGGAGGCAGAGGCTGAATGTAGCACTCTTTTCCCAGTGTAGTGTACTTTTTTGATCTGGTGCAATGGCAATAGGGCCATTTGGAATATAAAGCAGAGAGTACAACATTTTTTAAATGACATAAAATCAAGTTAAATCAGATTTTGTAAGATGTGTTTCTCTAACTCAGATATGTCCTCTGTTGAACCTCTGAAATGTTGATTAACAGGCACCTGCAGTCAGAGCAGAAAGACATAATAGGGGAACATAGGTCTACTGTAAATACAGAATTACTCCATATTCACACTAAATCACCCCATCAATTATTCCATCACCTTCACCATCAACACCCTGAATGTCTACACTATTAAATTGTGACACTATTACTTTCTTAAAGTACCCTACCAAATTCACATCCCCTCCCCTCCAATTCTTTACCCATACAATCTCCCCTCCCCTCCTCTCCAATTTATCTGACCTTCCTCCCCTGTCAGCCCATCTTCTTCCGCTCCTGCCCTGCTTCCACTCCCCTCTCTAGTCTCCCCCACCACAACAAGATGTTATTTCTTGTCTCAGGTCTAATGTAATTCTCATTATAGTCCATATTTAACCCCAAAGCTCTTCAATCCGTTTTCTGGAGAGTAACCCTCCTGTTTGTTTTTCACTCCAACTCTGTTTCTGGAGAAATACCCTCCTGGCGGTTTTAAACTGAACCCTGTGACTGGAGAGATACTCTTTCGTAGGTTTTCACTGTTTCTGGAGCACTATCCTCCTGCTGATTTTTACCTCAACCATGTTTTTGGAGTGCTGCTTTCTGTAGGTTTTCATTCCATACATGTTACTATAGAGCTACCCACCTGTAGAATGTCACTCTAATCTCAGTTGTAATTTACATATCTCAGCTCATCAAATGGCTCAACATTTGGGGCCGTATTCACAAAACCATCTAACCACTAGGAGGACTCCTAAACAGCACTAAAGGTTCCTAGCTAAGAGTTTCCTCTTAAAACCTATTCACAAAGCTGCTAAGACCAACTTTTACTAAGGAATGGGGAGAAGACTTAAGCTAAGAGAAAGGGCAGGGTCGATCCCGTTGCTATGGATGATGTCATGTTCCATGAACAAGCTTACTTACTATGCCCACAGTGATTGGTTGATAGGGGAGGGGTCTCTGTCAGTGAATTCATCATAGCAATGCTGTAGAAGGATGTGTCATGTTGCCATATTGAAATAAAGATATTCAAATAAAAATGTAGGCCCAGTGTCACTGATTAAACATGAAACCAAGAATGATATACTGACTAGTCAAGTATATGTTCAGCTAACTGTCAGTCTCTTACAGCCTCTGGCAGCTCGTAAAGAAATGCATGTTCATCTTTTGATGGTGCAATAATTCGTGCAATTATGTGTCCCATCTATAGCACCAACTACACTGGGTGGTCCAGCTACATATATGGCCATTCACCAAATACACCGGGTGGTCCAGCTATGGCCATGAAGTCAGCTTTGTTTCTTTGTAATGGGCGAATGAGGAAACCAAATGATTTGTTGGACGACATGGTGTCTGGGGAGGGCATTTATTGTCTGATATATTATTCTACATTCTTCTAGTTTGACTGCACTGCATAGCTGCATTTTCCCTGGGGCCAAGTAAAGTAGAGTTGTCACAACCTGGATTTCCGGGGTTATTGGGTTGTTTCTGTTTGTTGGTGAAGTGACTGCATCAATGACTAGCTCTGCTATGATCATAATACCTTCGCGATTAAGCCAATACCTCATTAAAAGCTCAGTATCATTAAGTGTTTCTAAATCGTCAACCTGATTACGAGGCAGATTGCCGGCAGCAGCCTTTAGGATTGTTTGTGATTTGGTGACTTAGGAGTCCTCTTGACTACTCCTAACTTTTCCCAGATTTAGGAGCTGGTTTTAGTGCTAAAATGCTTTGTGAAATACTCTTAGGCCAAAAATTTAGGAGTCCTAAAGTTAGGGCTGACATGCCAATTTTTTATGAGTTACTCCTAAATCAGCAAGTTAGGAGCTTATTTTAGCCTTAAGATGTTATGTGAATACGACCCTTGAATCAGAGGTTCTTGATTGACATTGGAGATATACTAATATCTCCAACCTCAATCTAATATAATAATATCTTCAGTAAACACAAAGCTTATATAATTGTAACAGAGTTAAGAACGTCACTCCACAGCTAACTCACCCCACAGCTGGCTTGAAATGTTTCTGATGGGGCTATCCAATTGATGACTAGTTTAAATGGTTAGACTGTAGTCAAGGAGATCGGTCATGTGTGTTGCAAAGCAGGCTGGCACCCATTGTGGGGCCAGGTGAACTGTCAGTGGAGGAGGCTAAACTGTCACGTGCAGCAGCACATAATCATCAGTTCATTGATGCCTTTGGATTTTTGGGATGCCCCCTATTAAGTGAGCTTGGTTGTCAGGTCACATTCAACTCTGTAGCCTTGACTAGCGCTCTACGGCTCTACCGCGTGTAGGGAGCAGGGCGCCATTTGGGATGCAGAGGCCCTACCCAGCAGGAAGCAGAAATGTCCAGCTCATACATCACAGCTCATTTTGCTGAAAGAGAGTGCAAAATAGAAAGGAGGAGATTGAGAGAGAGAGAGAGTGAAGGGGGATGGAGAGGAAGAAATGAGATGGAGAGAGAAAGACATAGAGAGATAAAGAGATTGAGCAAGAGGGAGTGAAAAATTGATCTCTGAATGCACCATGGATCCAACAGCAGAACTATAAATAGCTCTTCTGCTAGAAGCCAGCCAGCTAAGCCATGGCCCCTTTGCAGGAAAACAAAGACAATGGCCATGTCCAAAATCTTTCTTGCCTAATAAAGCCACATACTGTGCACCGATAATTAGATTTTAGAACATACTTTCTGGTAAAGCATATGCAGTTAGCAACAAATATCAACATATTACAAGCAAACTGAAAAGGCTTCATTTAGCGCTTGTTCCTTGGACTTGGTATAGTCCATCACCTATTCTGATAAATTGGCAAATTCTACTTGATAAAAAGTTATTTATGGCATTCTGGGATAATATTTATGACATTCTGGGATAATTTTTTATGTTTTTACACAATATCAATGACCCTAAAAGCCAACTATTTAGAACAGAGGTTCGGCCAAAGAATGTATACCAAGTATCACCCTATTCCCTATACGGTGCCCTATATTGCCAAAATTTGTGCATATAAAGAATAGAGTGCTGTTTAGGAAGTAAACAATAGAATGACATTGATAAATGCTCTCACTTGGCAGAGACTAATTAAAAACAGGTCTGTCTAATGAGACCTTTCAGCTCCCCACAATAACACAACAGTTTGCGAAAATAAGCAAACAGTTACAGTATGATCAGCTAGCTATCTGCCTCTGGAGCAGATAGACAAACAGCTATGATCAGCTAGCAAGCTGGATCTGAAACACACAGACAAATAGCCCACAGTAGTTGGTTAATGTCTGAAATGGCACCATATTCATTGTGAACAAATCTCCACCTTTGGTAAGTTAATAAGAAGCCATTTTGCTTCCAATGACACTGCTTTCTCAACCAACAAGCATGCGGCACGCAAGTGCTTAGAAGAAAGTACTTCTCCAGCTAACCATGACAATTGAGCTTGCAGACTATCACCTGCCACAAGGAGTCTCAAGAGCCTGGCAAGGCAACTCTATTGACTTCCCTCCCACCAATCTTGGCAGTGCTGAGACAATCTCTCCTGCCCTTTCATGTGACTCCTGGGCACTGCCGATATGTCGCTTGATGACTGCTGCGCCATTAATGTCTCCCAACTGGGCACTAGATGAATCCAGAGGGTTCTGGATAAAGTAAAGAAACTACAGTGAAATCTGTTATGATTTGGACAGTAACAAATGTTTGTTTTTGGGCTGTAGCTTACACCAAAGTGCTGCCAATTTTAATATGAAAAATGTGTTTCTTATCAGGTGGGTGTGGTTGTCTTCATTATTACATACACAAGACTGCTGTCAATGTCTAGTGTTTTGGTCTCTGTTCGGTTGCTATAACCACTATCCTACCCTGCAACCCCAAAATTGTTTGCATTTAGAGAATGTTATAAGACCTCTACAGTGGATGCCCTATCCCAAAAGAGCTCCATCGTTTTCCCTCACCCACTTAGATCCTCTCATGTTACATTGTAGGGTCCTATGAAATCTGATCTGCGGAGAACCAGACTGAATCACAGAATGCAGACATATGAGATAAAGGTGTGCTAGTATGTCTACATTTTGTGTGTAAAGGTTTTCCCATAAAAGCGTTCTCATTTAAATAGGAACTACAGAGTAGTCAATGCTTACATGGCAGAATGATATTCGGATTATTTACATTGAGCCGATGCTGTTTGTTTTGCAAACTGTGCAATCACATGAGTGCTACCGAAATTGTAGAAGCATCAGTGGTGAGTTATGGTTAGTGTCGAAGCTGTTGGGTCGACCGGATGAATCAATCTGAATAAATGCTAAGCATCAGCTAATCATTTCCACTCCCCAAGAAGAGAGGAAGCCCAGTATTCAAGAAAAAACTGACATTCTGTTGATGTTTTCATTGATTAAACACCAGATTTCAATACAGGTTTCTCTTCCCAAAATTAAAATTTATTGCAGATTGCACTACGTTTTTTTAGACTTTCCCGATTGTTTCATTTAAAAAAATTGTATTTCTTTAGGAGTCATACGGCAGAGCAGGTACATGCTATCACCCTTGGGGGTTTTACTTACTCAAATGTACTGGTCAGTGTCAGAAAGCAAAAATGTATGTGATTGACTGACACAATGTATAGGGCAGAGCTTGTAATTTAAATACACTTTATCCATAACTAAACCTAATCCTTACCTTAAATGTAAACTGAAGAATTTGGACGTAAGCTCCAGTCTCTCCATTGAGTTAAGTAATCACATTCATTTCTTTTAGAACAGACCTGCCTCGAGTACATGTTACAGCAAGTACAACCTTCAATGCTCCTCCCCACCTCCTTTTCAGATTTTGCTCTGCCCACGTAGCTTCACTTGCCTCCCCTTGGAAAAGACATCTTCTGGGCTATAACATTTTCTGGGCTATATCCCATCCCTTCATTTACATAATTCTTTCCTAGAACCCGTTTCAGTTCTAAAACTGAAGACTGAAGTAGGTTGCTAATGAACTATGCACTTAAAATGAAGGTGTAACTAGCTACCATGCTATGCATAGCTAACTAGTAGGCTTATATTTCAGGTATGCAGTGACTACCATTTTAGTTAAAACATGTATATATGCAGTAAGGTTAATGTAAATCCACCAAAATTGATGTCATGGCATTGCATGGTGGAAAGATTGCTAATCTGCTTATTGATACGAAACTCAGCCCAACAATTATCTGTATGTAAAAATTGGAATATGATGCTTGTACAGATGTCAGCCCGAATAAAGGTTAATGGTATTGTCACCAATTCACTGCATTACAGATAATAACTACTTTTATTACAACCACCAATTTCTTTATGCTAGCTATTCTTTTGTATCAGTGGATACAACTGAAGTACAGACCTTAGGAATCAATTTTCAACTGTAAAAATTGCAATTCCAAATGTTAGCAGGTAAAACCAACAAATATATCAAAATCAGACTACATAATGTGCCTGTTACAAAAAATAAATCACAAAGGATTTGGCATAAATAATATTCACTTTAGATCTGAGTTTTTGACAGTATGTCATTTTATCCCCTACAGTTTGCCTTTTACTGACCTCTTTACCACATGTATAAGCTACAGATTTACCTAATACAATTGTGCTCAAAAGTTTGCATACCCTTGGAGAATTGGTAATATACAGCTCTGGAAAAAATAAAGAGAGCACTGCACCTTTTTCTTTCCTTTCCAAAAAAGTCAAAAAGGAAGGTTTTGAATGAGGAACAGAAGGGTTAAAATTAAGAGACCAGGTGCAGTGGTCTCTTAATTTTTTCCGGAGCTGAATATACCATTTGTAAAGAAAGCATGAGTGAGCAGGCAAAACATGTCTTTTATTTCTTATGGGATTCACATTCAACTGTAGGTCATAACAGAATGGCACAATCATAAAACAAAACATGGCAACAAAGTAAAAAATGAACTGACCCCTGTTCAAAAGTCTGCATACCCTTAGTTCTTAATACTGTCTATTGCCCCCTTTAGCATCAATGACAGCATGCAATCTTTTGTAATAGTTGTCTATGAGGCCCCGAATTCTTGCAGGTGGTATAGTTGCCCATTCGTCTTGGCAAAAGGCCTCCAGGTCATGCAAAGTCTTTGGTCGTCTTGCATGAACCACATGTTTGAGATCCCCCCAGAGTGGCTCGATGATATTAAGGTCACAAGACTGAGATGGCCACTCCAGAAACTTCACCTTTTTCTGCTGTAACCACTGGAGAGTCAACTTGGCCATGTGCTTAGGGTCATTGTTGTGTTGGAAAGTTCAAGAGCGTCCCATGCACAGCTTTCGTGCAGAAGAATGTAAATTGTCTGCCTGTATTTTCTGATAACATGCTGTTGACCCCTCTCCAAACACAGTGCTTATGGTTGTGACATAAAGCTCTATTTTGGTCTAGTCACTCCAAATTACAGTGTGCCAGAAGCTGTGAGGCGTGTCATGGTGTTGTCGGCATATTGTAACCAGGCTTTTCTGTGGCATTGGCATGGTAAAGGCTTCTTTCTGGCAACTCAACCATGTAGCTCATTTTTTTCATGTATTGTCGTATTGTGCTCCTTGAAACAACCACACCGTCTTTTTTCAGAGCAGCCTGTATTTCTCCTGAGGTTACCTGTGGGTTTTTGTTTGTATCCCGAACAATTCTTCTGACATTTTTGGCTGAAATCTTTCTTGGTCTACCTGACCTTGGCTTGGTATCAAGAGATCCCCAAATTTTCCACTTCTTAATAAGTGATTGAACAGTACTGACTGGCATTTGCAAGGCTTTGGATATATTTTTATATCCTTTTCCATTTTTATAAATTTCCATTACTTTGTTACACAGGTCTTTTGACAGTTCTTTTTTGCTCCCCATGGCTCAGTATCTAGCCTGCTCAGTGCATCCACATGAGAGCTAACAAACTCATTGACTACTTACACACAGACACTAATTGCAATTTAAAAAGCCACAGGCGTGGGAAATTCACCTTATTGCCATTTTCACCTGTGTGTGTCACCTTGTGTGTCTGTAACAAGGCCAAACATTCAAGGGTATGTAAACTTTTGATCAGGGTGATTTTTGTTATCATTATGATTTAAAAAGGAGCCATACAACTATGTGATAATAAATGGCTTCATATGATCACTATCCTCAAATAAAAGACAGTTTTTTTGCATGATCAGTCATATTTTCAAAATCAATGCCAAAATGTCACCATTTCTGCCAGGGTATGCAAACTTATGAGCACAACTGTAAGTTTTTCTGACCTACGTTTTGACCATTCCATTGAAATCATTAACATTTGGACGATCACATGGACATTATCAAACAGCACATCACTGCTGTGTGATTAAAACCTTGTACTTCTGTTTTTATTTTTTCACGTGTTGAAAGCACACTCTGAATGTTTTTGGTACCATACTAATTTTTATGACTATGGTACCAAGTCCATGTATTAGCTTTTGAAATTTCCTAATTTTATGTTAGTTAATAGAGATTATATTCATATTTTCAATGTTTGTTTTGAAGATGAGGTTTACATCATACAGCGATGATATTCTCGTTTCTTTCAGTTATCCTTTCATGAAGAGAACTACAGCAATGCACAATCAAAATTCCCGCCGCAAATCCGTTATGCTTGGCCACCCGCAAGGAAGTGCAAACAAGCTAGCAAGTATGTTTTATAGTGTTAGTTACGACCTGCCATTATTAGCCAACCCAGGAGGTGCTGTGACACAAACAGCAACATCGCATTGATCCCAACAGTCCCCGGCCCACCTCACTTCTAGCTGCTTTCCTTGATGTATTGTTTCACCACACACTGTAGCTATCTTTGGTATCTTTGGTCTTCTGTTTTCCAACCACTCTTCCAATATGGTTTGCACCATTCACCTTTCCACAGTCCTCCACACTTCCCCGTTTAAAAATGAAGGGTGGAACTTCTGCCAAGTTTGCTGTATATTGAAACCCCTGTAACTATTGAACTGTTTGGATCGAAGTAGTGGAATGTGTAGTGGTCAAACATGGTTCTAAAAGGGAATCATATCAGGCAATTTAAAACATTTTCATGTATATTTTGCATGCAGACAAGCCAATGGATTATTATATACATGATTGTATACCATGGCTTTCAGCCATTCAGCATTCAGGGTTAGAAACACTGAGTTCATAAGACTGAATGAATGTATTCGATTATCTACTAACATAAAATCACAACAGTGTTAAAGAAAAGGAGACAAAGTTTTTTTTTTGTTTTTTTTTTTTACAATTTCTCACTAAATATATTTACATGACATACAATTCGCCATCAGTGCAATACATAGGAATGTTGCATATTTACCCAATGATAGACATTTTCCTTCATGAAGAAAATTAACTAAATGGCAGAAGCTGAGTTTGACTTGTGTAAAGTGACATTTTGCAACTTTCAAATCTGGTATACAGCTTCACACAAACTAAAAAAAATAAAGTTTTAGAACCACCCCATCAACAATCAGATATTTAGCATTGTAAAAGTAAATAGATCACATGTACATATATATTTTTCATACAGGTAATGGATTGCTTTTGTACAAACATTTTATATAACTTTGGCAGTTTCTCAGGAACAAAGTTATCTTAATAAATATGAAACAACAATATCAAACCGTCAGCAATGTTACATAGGCTCGCCTTCCAAAGCTCGTGTTCACAGTGGTTGTACAGAAAGGCTGAATGCCGATGGTTGAAGAGAAAGAATACAGGCAAAAAGAAAATGAGAAAGAAGGTTCCACCTTTTCTGCGTAGACTGACAGCACTGGAGGCTTTTCGTTGTTGTCATGGTTATAAAATTACAAACACCTATGAAGGTTTACATAGCAGTCATCGCCGTTTAAAAAAATGGTCTCTTTTCAGGTTTCGGCTTAAATACAAAGAGTTTGAAGGCCAGGGTACACAGACCCTGACCCTGTGGTCACGGTGAGATGATTGAAGAGACATTGTCTAAAAGGGACATGCACAACAAGTGCTGTGTGACGGAACAAGAAACAGAACAAGGGTGCAAATGAAAGACTTTTTAACAACTAAAACGCCACAGTTTTTATAGAGAGAATGATTTTACACTGAACCAAATAATCAAGCAAATTTTTCATCAAACATACTAAGTATCACCATAACTCGTCACCATTATCTTTTGTTATTTTGTTTTATTTTGCTTTGTTGTTATTGTTATGCTTTTTTTCTCTGGTTTGGCACTTTGTCGGAACAAAACTTCTGTTCAAAAAGACTAAATGTTGTACAAAAAGGTATTTCATGTCTCGTTAACATAACTCGTAGAATATAGTACTTAATATTAAGCATACGGTAAGTAAACACTGGTACATACTGTAGTTTAAAATGAACATTCCAACAGATGTTTTACGCACATGCACAAAAACATACAACACAACTCTTCAACTCACTCGCCTTTGTGCGGCTTCTTTCCTCCCTTTCATCCTTCCTTCATTACATCATTCCTATCTACCTAACTTCCTTTCTTCTGCCCACCTTTTCCTTTCCTCCGCCCTCTCTTCAATTATATCCAATCATCCTTGCATTCCATCCCTTCATCACGTCTCCATACTAGGAGGCCGTCTCCTCTGAAGAGCGTACGTCGGTCTTAAGACGACAAAACTCTTTGGCCACCTCGTCGTTGGTCCTTTGAGAGAGTATCCTCATGATGGTGAGTCCGGTCTCATCCATGGCGATGCTCTTCACCAGGGGGTAGCAGGCAGCGCAGCTCCCCTGGTCGGCCAACTCTCTGAGCTGGAGGACGGTCATGCCGATGATGCGGTCCTCTCTAGCGAAGCAGTAGTCCTTCACTGAGACGTGGAGCTCATAGCACTCTGGACCATGCTCGTTGCTCAGAACACTGGGAAGAAGAAGAGAACACAACACCATCAACAACCATCCCCTAGGATAGAAAGAGGAAACGTCATTCAGTCAAAGATCAGACACCACAGAGCTAAAGGTTGGTTAGATAACACAAACACAAGAATGTGCGCGCGCGCGCGCGCACATACAGAAACCCCACTCTTAATATGTAGAAAGGCTAATAACAGTGAGCTGACAGCCTCTTGGCACAAGGTTGGAAGTCTTTGTTCCTTTGAACTGTGTATAGTATTGTGTATAATCGTTAGTGAGAGAGGTTGCCTCAGTGACATCTTTATGAAAGAAGGAGGCTCATTGTTGTGACTGACTGGGATGAGCGACAATTCAATTATATTATTCAACCAAGTTAAATGTCTGTGTTCAAGAAGACCATTATTTCCATGCCAACATTTTCTTTAGGCTCTCCACCTAAATAGACAAACAACTAATGGCTTCTAAAGCTTAAAAAAACAGTACTCTTGCCGACAGGCAGGCATGCACGCACACACATACACGCACAGCGCATTAGGAAGGATAATGTGCATCTATATGCAGACGGTGTTCAGCTTTTCATTGATTTCTGCTGTGGGTGGTGGCATCAACAGAGTACCAGAGATCACGCATGTGGTACGGACGATCATACTGTCCACCACAGATCACGTATGAAGTAAGGACAATTTTACTTTCTACCAGAGATATGTATGAGGTATGGAGAACCATACTGTCTACCAGAGACATGTATAAGATATGGACGATCATACCGTCTGCCAGAGATACGTATGAGGTATGGATGATCATTCTCTACCAGTGATCACGTATGCAGTATGGATGATCATTGTCTCTACCAGGTATCACTAATGCAGTATGGATGATCATTGTCTCTACCAGGGATCACGTATGCAGTATGGATGATCATTCTCTACAATGGATCACATATGCTGTATGGATGATCATTCTCCCTTAGTTAAAGAATAGAAATATATCCAACCAAATAAATATTTAAAGGCACTTTAAGTAGAACATGATTTCATTCACTTCTATTATTTATTATACTTCTATTACTTTTGGTGGAGATACAGCTCTGGAAAAAATTAAGAGACCACTGCACCTTTTTCTTTCCTTTCCAAAAAAGTTGAAAAGGAAAGTTTTGAGTGAGGAACAGAAGCGTTCGATTTGCAGTGGTCTCTTAATTTTAACCCTTCTGTTCCTCACACAAAACCTTCCTTTTTGACTTTTTTGGAAAGGAAAGAAAAAGGTGCAGTGGTCTGTTAATTTTTTCCGGAGCTGTATGTTAATCCAACACATACATTGTTAACTTTTACTGTAGATTCAGTAAATCAGTGACAATGTAAAAGCTAAGCTAAGATGGGTTAGGATAAAACTAAGCTGGGTTAGGATAAAACTAAGCTGGGTTAGGATAAAATTAAGATGGGTTAGGATAAAACTAAGCTGGGTTAGAATAAAACTAAGATGGGTTAGGATAAAACTAAACTGGGTTAGGATAAAACTAAGCTGGGTTAGGATAAAACCCTGGATAACAGAACAGATGAAAGGCAGATAAATCAACTCTCCTGTAGGACATTTTGCCCAGACTATAGTTTTTTCTCTTTAAAGTGAATATAATGTTGACAATCTTCAAAAAAGTTGTCTATGTTGAACATCTGTTTACCATGATGATATAACCCTGAAAAACAATACACTTTTTCATTCCCATATATTTTCAAATTAGATTTCATGTAGACAAATGACAGAGAAACAACATTTATTACCAGTAACACATTTACTAGTTCTTGCCCAGTCAGATTGCATCATAAATGTCATCCTATCTCCTTGTAGTGAACTACTTTTGACCAGAGCCTTGACACAGGAAATAGGAGGCCACTGAGAGCAGCTGGTTAAGTCTCAGAAACACAGTGCAGAAGAGGAGGTGCATCTCACCTCTTCATTTTCTGCTCAATAAGTAACTGAAATGTATGTATTCATCCTTTTTTCTGTACTTTTTGTCTGCAATAAAACTACTTCTAGTTTCATTGTAAAACTTCTCCAAACAATTTGAGTGTATACTGCAGATGTCGGCATATATATTCCTTCTATGCAGCAACTACTTAATTGACTTCTGGAGGTGCAACATGACAAAACCCCCATTACTTAAGTCAAAACACAGGATAATTGTTGCTTTTCCCTGCTAGACTTGCTATTGGATTGTACCCATGTCCTTCAGACTTAAAACAATAAGCTAGACTTACATTAAACAATAAACCAGACCTAGACCAGGCAATTAACCTAACATACTCTAAAGAATAAACCAGACTTACTATTGGAATGTTTCATTGTACTTTGGTGACCAGTTGTTGTTCTTGGTCTTGGTGGTGAACTTGCGTTTCTTATCAGCAAGGTGCGGTCCGACTGCGTTTACCTCCACGAAGGGTCGGAACATGGCGTTTGTCTGCCAGTTCAGGTTGTTGACCCCGACAACTACAATTACAACAGAATCGGCATTAATCAATCAGTCACTCACTCACTCATTTAGTCAGTCAATCATTAAACCTATGAGTCAATCGAATCATTTACCCGTTTATCCCTTTTTAAACACTGTCTCGGACCGGTGCTCTGTAGAATAGAGTCTTAACCGCATGTCTCTGGACTTTTAAATAAGACACTTGTTATACATCTTGTTCAACAAATAGGACACTTTAGTTCTAACATCAGTGGTTTATGAGTGTGTCACTCACTCTGTCTGACAACTAGTGTTCTGTCGAACAGGGTTTTAATGATGCCTTCAGAGATGGGTTATTATGCTAATGTGGTTATTATTCTCTATAAAAATCTTAAACAGACTGAAGGGCCAAGTGCATCAGCAGTCTGATAATGACTACAGCTTTACCATAACCCACATCAACTAGAATCCAACTATCCATGTTTCTCCCAGTGGTTAGCACAGCTGTGAATACATTTCACTAATGTTTATTAAATGGTTTTTTTAATGTTCTTATCTAAGGGGCCATGTCGCATTTCATTGTTAAACAGCTTTTGCTCTCCTCTTGTGTGTGTGTACGTACAGATGTATGTGTATGGGTGTTAGGGTGTGTGTGTGTGTGTATGTACAGATGTATGTGTATGGGTGTTAGGGTGTGTGAGTGTGTACGTACAGATGTATGTGTATGAGTGTTAGGGTGTGTGTGTGTGTGTGTGTCTCACCCTTCACGCTGACTTTGTGCTCCCCAGTGCCAGGGTGAGAGATGAGATCCACCTGCATGGACACCTCCCCCACAGAGCTGTTGCTAGACTGACCTGCAGAGCAAAAACACAACAACTGCATTACTATTGGGTGAGTGTGGAGGGGGGCAGAGTCATACAGAAAGACAGATAGTCTGAGAGAGAGAGACAGACAGACAGATAGAGAAACCAATATAGTCAGATAAAGAGAGATGGAGAGGGATGAAGTCAGATGGCGAGAGACAAAGTCAGATGGCGAGTCATATACTTGGAAACATGCAGAAACGAAGAGACAGAAAGAGTCAAGAGAGGGATAGATAAACAGAGAGCCTGAGACACTACATCTCCATTCAGGTTAAGACAGAACCTTGTGTGTAGTGAGTGAAGAATAAACTGCAGAAAGAAGTGAATGACACTCTCCACATCCTCCCCTGTCACTCTGAGAACTTGGGTTCTCAGGAATAACAAAAACAAGCTACAGAGAAAAGAAAACAACACACTGAGTTGGAGATAACTGGATTTAGCTCTGAGTTTAAGGACAGAACAGAATGAAACTCAACTGTACACACTGATGCACACAATCACTACCACAGACACACACACATACATACATACATACATACACACAAACACACTGGAATGGTATAGCATAAAGTGCTGCTCTACATTAAGATTCCAACCATTTAGAAGCACTTCACTCTAGAACAGAGGACAAACACAAACATTAGATAGGGATGTGCACTCTGACACATCCAGGAGAGGGGAGAGGGGGCTCAGCAGAGGGACATAGAGAGTGAGAGAGGAAAGACTGAGATAGAGGGCAGGAGTGGGAGGTAAAGATAGAGGAAGTGAGAAAGGGGAGCAAAACCAAAAGATAGAGAGCAATAGAGACAGAGAAAGAAAGTTGCGCTGTGTTCCAAACACAAGATAGACAGCCCTTGTTCCCCCATCCTAGGCTCATTAATAACGATTTACATCATCACAACTCGGTGTTCTTGCGAGTATAATTGCAAGGGAAACTGATGTTTATGAAGGTAAAACAGCATAAGGTTTGTGGGTGTAAAAAAGATTAGCAAACTTGTAATTAGTTTTGTAGTTTTCAAAACGTCTTGCAAACTTGTAAAAAACACTTGCAAACTTGTAATTAGTTTTGCAGTTGTAAAAAAGGTTTGCATACGTAACTAACTTGATATTTAGAATCATGCAACTCATTCATTCAAAAACTGAGGTAGGAGAAGCCGACCGTGCTGAGCTGTGTATTTCCTCCTCTGCATCACTGAGTTGAAGCACTGGTGCTGCGGGTTCCAAAATCTACTCAGATTGGTTATAAGGGAAAAATGTGATGAGTTCACCATGCATTGAGGTCATTAGTCAGAAAAAGCTATGGCCTGCCAATCAGAGTCCTCATGGGTATTTCCGTTTGCAAAGTTCAACCGCAGACTGTGATTTACAAGTACAAATCATTTTGGCACAGGTCTAGTGGAAATTTAGTGACAAAACTCTATGCTTCCATATTTACAATTATTGTAATTAGTTTTAATAACTATAAAACTAATTACAAGTTTACAGATCTTTTTTACGCTTACAAAACTGTCACTGTTTTACCTTCAGAGAGCAAGTGTTGAAAGTTGAACCTGAACAAAACTAAAGTTTTTGATGAACCTGCTAACCCGGTGCTAGTCAGGTAGGCTGTTGTTACCCATACTGGCTAGTTAGCTACATTCTTTTGCAGCTCAGAGTCTGATTCACTCTGAGTGTCACTCTAAGTTACCATTTGCCACTGCTACAATTACTGGCCTATACATTTTTTTAACAGCGTCGTAGCTAGTTCTGTAATCGTGTTGATATAATATGACGTCGCAGATATGGGTTAGCCACTTGACTACAGTTTGCAGTGAATTGTGGGGGATATCAACCCTTCAAGTCAACAAAGTTGTTCAATCGTACATTCAAGTGTCCCTCAAGCCTAAAGAAGGGGGCAGAGAGTGCAGTTTTTGTAAATTGCGCTGGCACTACAGGATGGAAATCCAACTGAATCCGGTTTTAATGTGGATTCCCTAGAAGGATCGTGGATAGGGTGAAGTCTTAGGGGGAAAAACGACTGCAGACAAAGACTCGTGTATTATCTGAACTAGGGATGTCACGAGAACCGATACTTCGGTACCAAGTCGATGCCAAAATTCTGAAAAGATGACGGTACTCGTTTTGTACAGTACCGTAGGTACCGGGATCCAAAACGTGACAGATGGCGGCAAGTGAGCTACAGCTCCGCCTCGACTCGTCGAAAAGAAAAACAGTAAGAGTGGGGAACTTTGCGTTTGAGGCGGATGATCAGGAAGTAAAAATTCGCAAAAAACACTTTGCAAACGGTGCCTTCAAACTTTCGAGACTAAAGGAGGAAACACTTCCAACTTAGCGAAGCACCTCAAAAAGGCAGACATACAGGCGGAACTGCAGCTGCACTTGCCGCCATGTGTCACGTTTTGGATCCCCGGTACCTACCGTACTGTACAAAATCGAGTACTGTCATGTTTTCAGAATTTTGGCATCGATTTGGTACTGAAGTATCGGTTCTCATGACATCCCTACGTAGTAGTAGGCTACCGTACTTACCGTTCAGTCTGTCATCTTTCATCAAAATATAACGTCAGCGTTTTAAATAATTATTTTCGGACTTATGATGGTCTGTTACCATGTCAGTAAATTTAAACTACTGCTTGCACTCTTGAGTAGAGGTGTGTGTGCGCGTGTGTTAGCCTCTGCTGTTTACTTAAGTAGCCTACATGGGATGTATTGTTTTGTTTTAGTTTTTTTTTTTACCGTGAACTGGGTATCGAGAGTCGTGGAATTTCGCTTGTATTGGTATCGACTACTACATTTCTGGTATCGGTGCTTCTCCTTATACTGTAGGTAGCATGTCAAAGGTTTTTTACGAAACATTTCAGTGTGGAGGGTTTTACAAGTAGAACAGATCAATAGGCTAAAAACAAAAAATGTTTGCCAACGAACATGAACTTGATGAATTTGATCATGCTGGGTACATCATGTGAGTGTTACATAGTTAAGATTTGTGGACTATGGAAAAATGTTACTCTGCAGTTTAGGCTGTGGTTGATTTAGTCCCTCTCTGTGTACGACAATAGGACTCTGGAACTGTGTGTTGATTAAGGCTTGTTGTCTTAAATATGAAGGTGGCATACGCTATAAAACAAGCAAAGAATTCAGGATTTTATCATATTTTTTCCCTGGCTTGGCTTCCCCAGTGATTTTAGACATGCAAGGCTCTAGGGCCTAGAGTTGAGTATCCAAAATCGTCTAGTGATGATGACAATGAAACTGACAACCATTAAACAAAAATGATATGCCATCTGTTCTATAGCCAAAATAAATATCCCCCATCGCTTTTAGTAATGCAAGAGGTTTAATGCTGACAGCATATTTTAACTTGCGTGCTAGGGTCCGCTCTGTAGTTTTTCATTTTACATTCATTAAGTGGAATATTTGTAGGCGGAGCAATGACGGTGCGCAATGACGGTGCCCCCTGAATGTAGTCTGGCTGGCCTGAATGCATTGACACTGAGCGGAGACAGGATCACAATGCGGAGGTGGTCAAACATATCTGCTTACAATTCCAATCAGTATGCACATTTAGACCTGGCACCAACATGTGTTTCTAGTTATGTTAACACAAATGCACCAATAATTCTGTAATGGGGTCGGAGAGCAGAGGGATAACTTTTTGAGTGAGTGAGTGAGTGACAGAGAGAGAGAGAGCTAAAGTGTGATGTCAGAGAGAGAATGATAGCTCAGAAAGATAACAGCGGGAGAGAGAGAATCAGCGAGAAAAAGAGAGAGATGCTGTAGAAAATAACAACTGCCCGATGTGGGTGTCATAAGACATAGAAGGTTGTGATGGTGTATGTCTGTTGGGTGACGCCAACATATCTAAGGCCTTAACATGAGATTTCTACTAAAAGAACATATGGACTTCTAAGAAAGTCATACCATTGATCATATAGCATTTGATTTTGAGTAATTTCCTTTTTTATTTTAAATTACAGTAAAATAGGCTACTTCTAATGGTGGAGAAAAACCTAATGTGAAACACACGCATCAAGATTAAACATTCACAAAAATCATTATCAAGATCATCGGAAAGTTATTTTTGAAGAGTATTTCCCATGTGCATGTTTGCCATTGTTACAGCAGAGGTACTTCACTTACTTACGTGGTACCTGACACTGTGTGTCACAGAGAGCATAATGTGAGTACATAGGGGTTTGGACTAGTTAGCAGCTAAATCATTTGTTACTGACAGTTGCTTTTGTGACACGACACAACTTCAGAAAAAACAATCCAGGCGCATGTCCAATATCATCCAGCCTATGTAAGCTGAACAGGACAGTCCTGGTCTTGTTCCCGGGACTCGGTTCTTATACTGTAGTTTCTGTCAAAAATTGTTGGGGTTCAATGAATGGCTTTGTGGTGTATCTTTTCTCCCAATACTATTAAAAAACACAGGAATTCAAAGCACCGTCATTTAATATGTGACTGTCTTTCGCCAGCGTATTCATGAGAACCTGACAGACGAGCTGAAGGTCTGTGGCGTGAACACACACAGAGATATTTAATAGAATGTAATGATGACGTGCTTTCTGGAGGGTGACAGTCAACTCTCAGTGGATATATGATGTTTAATCAATATGTTGCCAAACATGCAGAGGCTACTACGGGAGGAACTGATGGAGAAGAAACAGTGAGGATGAGAGTGAGAAAGAGTAGAAGGAGGGAGAAGAGATAGAGACAGAAATAGAGGCTGATAGATGAGGGAGTGGAGAGAGAGAGAAAAGAAAGAGAAAAAGAGAGCCTGAAAGAAGAGAGATAAAAAGAGAGTGAGATGAGAGAGGGCTGATTCAGCAAGAGAAGAGAGGGTTTTGGTGAATGGTAGTATAACCTGGTGGGGGGCAACACTAGATCACAGATAGGTCCTGGGCTGTGGGGTATGTGGAAATATTTGTGTGTGTTTGTGTGCATGTGCGTGCATGTTTGTGTGCATGTGCGTGCATGTTTGTGATTGGAGGGAGAGGTGGCGGAAACACAATTACCACTCAGACCATGAGAGATCAAAAAATTTAGATTTACACTCCAGATACTACTACTCTCACTGCTAGCCTAAACCTAAACCGAACCCTAGCTTGATTTTTGTCCACACCAATCACAGCCAATGGTGACAGTAAGTAGATACGGTCCTGTATGGCATCCTGGCAAAATGAAAAGTGTAGGTACACTGTACCGGTAAACTTACAGCCAACACAGTAATACAACAAAATGCCAAGAACACAATGCACAACTACGGCCTTATTATTTAACATCACCACGTGTCAGTTGGAGGACCAACTTGGGAATGGGCAGTGAACCATAAATGTGTTGTGGTTCCACAAAAACATGCAAAGTTTGCCAAGGTGATAGATAAGTGTCTGAGATGGAGCTGTGGACGCATCAGTTCAGGCTAGTGGTCTTATTGACAGCCTTTTTGGGAAGACCTCTCTTTGGGTTCATCACATTGTGACGGGACAAACGTGTGTCGCTATACAAGAAGAGCAATGTTTGATGTGACTGTTTAACAGTGTTTATTCCACACTGCAAGGTAATGTGATTAAAGTTACGTGACAAATAGGCTCACCTAAGTGTACTTAATCCCACTCCATGTGAAGTGGAGTTGAGTATACTCAGTAAACACACACTAACCCTGGGCTCTTATCCGTATCTAAGTTCAACACTAAGCCTAGCCTCTTGCCCGTATATCAGTTTAAAACTAACCCTAGCCTCTGCAGTTATTGGTACACATAGGGTATATACAGACACACACACACACACATATATACAGTATCTCACAGAAGTGAGTACACCCCTCACATTTTTGTAAATATTTGATTATATCTTTTCATGTGACAACACTGAAAAAATGACACTTTGCTACAATGTAAAGTAGTGAGTGTACAGCTTGTATAACAGTGTAAATTGGCTGTCCCCTCAAAATAACTGAACACACATCCATTCATGTTTAAACCGCTGGCAACAAAAGTGAGTACACCCCTAAGTGAAAATGTCCAAATTGGGCCCAATTAGCCATTTTCCCTCCCCGGTGTCATGTGACTCGTAAGTGTTACAAGGTCTCAGGTGTGAATGGGGAGCAGGTGTGTTAAATTTGGTGTTATCGCTCTCATACTCCCTCATACTGGTCAATGGAAGTTCAACATGGCACCTCATGGCAAAGAACTCTCTGAGGATCTGAAAACAAGAATTGTTGCTCTACATAAAGATGGCCTAGACTATAAGAAGATTGCCAAGACCCTGAAACTGAGCTGCAACACGGTGGCCAAAACCATACAGCGGTTTAACAGGACAGGTTCCACTCAGAACAGGCCTTGCCATGGTCGACCAAAGACGTTGAGTGCACGTGCTCAGTGTCATATCCAGAGGTTGTCTTTGGGAAATAGACGTATGAGTGCTGCCAGCATTGCTGCAAGAGGTTGAATGGGTGGGGGGTCAACCTGTCAGTGCTCAGACCATACGCCGCACACTGCATCAAATTGGTCTGCATGGCTGTCGTCCCAGAGGGAATCCTCTTCTAAAGAAGATGCACAAGAAAGCCTGCAAACAGTTCGCTGAAGACAAGCAGATTAAGGACATGGATTACTGGAACCATGTCCTGTGATCTGATGAGACCAAGATAAACTTATTTGGTTCAGATGGTATCAAGCGTGTGTGGTGGCAACCAGGTGGGGAGTACAAAGACAAGTGTGTCTTGCCTACAGTCAAGCATGTTGGTGGGAGTGTCATGGTCTGGGGCTGCATGAGTGCTGCCGGCACTGGGGAGCTACAGTTCACTGAGGGAAGCATGAATGTCAACATGTACTGTGACATACTGAAGCAGAGCATGATCTCCTCCCTTCGGAGACTGCGCAGTATTCCAACATGATTACGACCCCAAACACACCTCCAAGACGACCACTGCCTTTCTAAAGAAGCTGAGGGTAAAGGTGATGGACTGGCCAAGCATGTCTCCAGACCTAATCCCTATTGAGCATCTGTGGGGCATCCTCAAACGGAAGCGCAAGGTCTCTAACATCCACCAGCTCCGTGATGTTGTCATAGAGGAGTGGAAGAGGACTCCAGTGGCAACCTGTGAAGCTCTGGTGAACTCCATGCCCAAGAGGGTTAAGGCAGTGCTGGAAAATAATGGTGGCCACACAAAATATTGACACTTTGGGTCCAATTTGTACATTTTCACTTAGGGGTGTACTCACTTTTGTTGCCAGTGGTTTAGACATTAATGGCTGTGTGTTGTGTTATTTTGAGGGGACAGCAAATTTACACTGTTATACAAGCTGTACACTCACTACTTTACATTGTAGCAAAGTGTCATTTTTTCAGTGTTGTCACATGAAAAGTTATAATCAAATATTTACAAAAATGTGAGGGGTGTACTCACTTCTGTGAGATACTGTATATACTTTTTTGGAAAGGAAAGAAAAAGGTGCAGTGGCCTCTTAACTTTTTCCAGACTTTTTTCCGGGTTGTAGTGGGGCTATCGAGTTGATTTCAAAGCCAATGCATAGCTCTAGTCTCCTAGATTACTGGGATATAATATGTTTCTATAGGTGACATCAATAAGTTATCGAAAACCTGAGGGGAGTTGTTAGAAAAAGACGAGGTCTGAAACAAATAAGCTGTGAACGGCATGTCTTTGCAAGTCTGTCCCGGGGGTTGTAGTGGGGCTATCAAGTTGACTTCAACGCTGTGAATCGAAAAACTGAGAGGAGAAACAGAGGCGATATCGTTGGAATTTCGTTTTTTGAATAATTATTTAGCCTAATACATTTGTAGAATATTAAGCTTCAGTCAAATAAGTAGAGAAAATTCAAAGAGAGACGACAGGATGTGTGCACGATTTAGTTTCTCTTTCCCTCCTAAAATAATGTAGATTTACATTTTCGATTTACATTTGATGAATTAGCCTACACAATAAGCTGAATCTCCTATTGAAAAATGGTAACCCATGTGATAAGTAGCCTATATCATTTGTTTTATGTTTCAATAATAGCCTAATTTAGTTTTCATTCATCTGGGAGAATCGCACATTCATCCATTGACGTCATGCATTCAGTGAGGGGTGATTAGTGCCTGGGTACCATTTGGGTACCAACGCTAAGTGGCATGGGCTGTTGGTGGATTAAGTCGGAAAACAGGGTTAAAAAAGCAGGTAAATAGTCTCTAAATAGTTTTCTGTTTGTCCGTTTAGAATTCCGACAACGGAACAATGTAATATACGCCTATTTAGGAAAAGTCATGGAAGGAGGAGGGTGTAGCTTTCAAAATGGCAGTTTTATTTCAATTACAAACTCAAACGCCAATTGGCATAGGCATTTGGTGGTTCTAGTGTTAAGAAGTGGAAAATTCGGGGATCTCTTGATACCAAGCCAAGGTCAGGTAGACCACGAAAGATTTCAGCCAAAACTGCCAGAAGAATTGTTCGGGATACAAAGAAAAACCCACAGGTAACCTCAGGAGAAATACAGGCTGCTCTGGAAAAAGACTGTGTGGTTGTTTCAAGGAGCACAGTACGACGATACTTGAACAAAAATGTGCTGCATGGTCGAGTTGCCAGAAAGAAGCCTTTACTGCGCCAATGCCACAAAAAAGCCTGGTTACAATATGCCCGACAACACCTTGACAGGCCTCACAGCTTCTGGCACACTGTCATTTGGAGTGATGAGACCAAAATAGAGCTTTATGGTCACAACCATAAGTGCTATGTTTGGGGAGGGGTCAACAAGGCCTATAGTGAACAGAATACCATCCCCACTGTGAAGCATGGTGGTGGCTCACTGATGTTTTGGGGGTGTGTGAGCTCTAAAGGCATGGGGAATCTTGTGAAAATTGATGGCAAGAAGAATGCAGCATGTTATCAGAAAATACAGGCAGACAATTTGCATTCTTCTGCATGAAAGCTGCGCATGGGTCGCTCTTGGACTTTCCAGCACGACAATGACCCTAAGCACAAGGCCAAGTTGACCCTCCAGTGGTTACAGCAGAAAAAGGTGAAGGTTCTGGGGTGGCCATCACAGTCTCCTGACCTTAATATCATCGAGCCACTCTGGGGAGATGTCAAACGTGCGGTTCATGCAAGACAACCAAAGACTTTGCATGACCTGGAGGCATTTTGCCAAGACGAATGGGCAGCTATACCACCTGCAAGAATTCAGGGCCTAATAGACAACTATTACAAAATGCAAAAGGGGGCAATACACAGTATTAAGAACTAAGGGTATGCAGACTTTTGAACAGGGGTCAGTTCATTTTTTTCTTTGTTGCCATGATTTGTTTTATGATTGTGCCATTCTGTTATAACCTACAGTTGAATATGAATCCCATAAGAAATAAAATACATGTGTTTTGCCTGCTCACTCATGTTCTCTTTAAAATGGTACATATATTACCAATACTCCAAGGGTATGCAATCTTTTGAGCACAACTGTACATACACACATGCATGCATCCACACACACACATAAATACACATGCACACACGCATACATACACAGGTGCGTACACACACACACGCACACGCACACACACACACACACACACACACACACACACACACACACACACACACACACACACACAAACACACACATAATACACAGAGATTCTATATTATAGGGACCAGAGGAGACAGGGAATAGCAGTAGGCCTGTGCAACCAAGGGTTCATAACCAACCCAAACATAGATACTTTTAAAACTAACCCTGGCCTCTTGTCCGTATCTCAGTCCAACACTAACCCTGGCCTCTTGTCCGTATCTCAGTCCAACACTAACCCTGGCTTCTTATCCGTATCTCAGTCCAACACTAACCCTGGCCTCTTGTCCGTATCTCAGTCCAACACTAACCCTGGCTTCTTATCCGTATCTCAGTCCAACACTAACCCTGGCCTCTTGTCCGTATCTCAGTCCAACA
>JACXGI010009622.1:0-29801 GCA_016801175.1 Esox masquinongy
CTCTAAGCAGACACCCCTCTAAGCAGACACCCCTCTAAGCATTGTAGCTTCTTTTAACACTGCTAGTCCACTGGACCAATGTACGCCACCCTCTGGAACACACCTATAAGTATACCATAGCCATTACACTAGTTGACTGGATGACCGGAGGATGTGAAAGTTGGCTTGTTGTCTTGGTGTTTATGTTCGTTGGTGTCAATGTTAGTAGTAATGATAGTGAGTTACATGTGGGCCAAATGAAATATGTGTAATTTGTTATGTTTGGAAAATGTTGAAGTCATTTCATATCTCCAGCTAAAATAGTAAAAAAGCAGTATCATTTCAAATGGACAGCTGATAATATTTATAATATTTGTTTCAGCTTAATCTGTTCTTAGCTGTCAAACATAACTGAACATTGACCTTAACAGTGTTCTTAGTTGATAACGGCATACATTCTGGCAGTAATTTATTAGCTCAGATCTGGCAAGTCGCTGGCACAACATGTGTTTTGTCAGATACTGTTGAGCAAAGTTTACTAGAATCATTCACATTAGCAAAAATGTAATCATGCTGTTGCTCTGCCAGATTGGTCCTATATGAAGTCACAGTATATTTTAATTTTTAATTCGATTACAGTCTTGACAGGTTTATTTAGTAGTAATGTAAAAAATGAAGAAACACACAAACATGCCTTTGGAAAGTATTCTGACCCTTTACTATATTAATGTTTTGTTGTGTTATAGACGTAATTCATAATTGAAAATACATTTCCATCAATCTACAGAATGCCCAATAATGACAAAATGAAAATCTTTTGGAGGGGAATTTTTGCCAATTCACTGAGAATAAAAATGTAACATACATTATGTAACGTACATTATTATTCAGACCCTTTATTTAGTACATTGTAGAAGCGCCTTTGGCAGTGACCACAGCTTTACGTTTTTCTGGGTATGTCTAAACCAGCTTTATACACTTGGATTTGGGCAGTTTCTCGCATTCTTCTTTGTAGATCTTCAAAATCTCTGTCAGAGTGGGTGAGAAGCGCCAGAGAACTACAATCTTTTGGTCTCCCCACATATTTTCAATGGTTTTCAAAGTTAATGCTTTGGCTGGGCTACCCAAAGACATACACAAACTGATCCTGAGGCCATTCCAACATTGTCTTAGCTGTATGTTTTGGGTCGTTGTCGTACGTGTCAGGTTTTCTTCTAGGATCTCTTTTTTATTTTGCTCTGTTCATCATTTCCTCATTCCTGACGAGTCTCCCACAAAAGTGTTTCACTTTTCCTTAAGGGGTATTGTGTGTAGACTGAAAGAAAAGTATTTAGTCAATTGTAAGTCCACAACACAGCAAAATGTGGAGAAATGTGAAGGGGTCTGAATAATTTCTGCAGGCACTGTAGACATAATTCTACAGGCTAAAACAGAAACTGAAACTGTACTTAACTGTACTTAAAGGTCTTATTTCACGTTTTACAAAAACTCAATAAAAGCGCAACAACAGGAACTGTGGATTTTTAAGTGGACTACGGTTAAGGGACATTTTTGTAGATGGTGATATATTTTTAATTTGAGTAGTTAAGAAAAGTCTAAGATAGAAATGTGTCCTCAAATGCACAAATGATCTTGAGGCGCTGAGGAAAATTATGTTTTGAGGAAAACGTGTTGCAATTCTATATAGTTTAACAACATTAATGACATATTTTAGGTAGGCCATTTAAGAGTATGAATGCTGCTATTACCACTACTACTAAGAATAATAATAATAAACCTGATTCCCCCAAATGCTTCTGCTACAAAATATGTATTCAAAACCTCAGTATAATTATGGATGATCTTTTTCAAATGTGAGAACATCCTAAATGTAATTGCACTGTAGTTATTACATCTTTTGCATTTTGGAAGATGCTCTTCCAGAGAACGTACAGGGGCAATCAGGGTTAACCACCTTGCTCAAGGATAAAACCAACAGATTGTTTACCTTGTCAGCTGAGGGATTCCATCTAACAACCTTTCGGTTGCTGATTAATTTTTTTGCTTAGCCATCTGCCACCAATTTAAAGTGATTGGATCTGTTGATAGCAACAGTCATGCACATTAAATGATGCCCAAGAAAAGTTTTGTCACGGTTCGGTAAAGTTCAGCACCACTGTGCTGTGCATCCCATCATCACACAAACACATCCCGGACTTGTTTCGTGTCACATGTCTTCAACTATTCACACCAGGTCCCAATCATCTCATTAGTATGTGTTTAAATGTTTCCCCTCTGCTCCCCACATTTGTCGATCATTGTTGTTGCTGTCTGTATGCTACACGTAACTGGTGAGTGCTCCTGTTTGCTGTTCAACGATCAGCCCCTTTGGTTTCATTAAGTTTGTTTTGTATGCTCAGTGTTTGTTTTCATGAAAAGAACCCTACATCGAGTATATTCGCCTGCGCCTGGTTCCTCCACTACCACCACCCGTTACAAGTTTTCTTTTCTGACTCCTCAGCTTCCTTCGCATTTTACTGATTGTTTTCCCTAAATCTTTGCAGATGCATCTGTCATTATAGATTATAAAATATTGTGAATTGTAAATAAATAAAAATGTTTACCTCTAAAATCAAGGAGCAAGGCAGTTAACCCTAACTCCTGCCCATGCCTATATAACAGTTGTGTCTCTGTAGTTAAGGAATATTATTATTCTAGCCCCATCACCCATGTATGACCTGTGTTGTTTATTTTATACAGTCATTTTGTTCATCTTTGTCAAGTTTGTCAGTCATTTTGGAGACATAAAAGTGCCGCTGGTAACAACATACAGAGAGGCTACAAAATCTACTTAATGTCAACATACATTTATATACAATACACTAAGTAATAAGCACATGAAAGGAAGGAATAAGAGCAGTAAGAGTACAGCTTACTCGTGTTGTTGCTGAGTGAAGTCATAGAGACGTATGCTCATCTGTACAGCAAATCATTTTACAGCTCGTCATGTCCCATTGATCGGCCAGTGTTTGTAATTGAATGGATGTTTGCCAGTATTAATTATTTATGATAGTTGTGTTTTGTTAATTCACTGCTGTAGCTGAATTAAAATGCTTCCGCACCTGCCTCTCATTTCCCATATTTTCCTTTTGGCAATCCCAGAGATGGGGTGTGGGGAAAGCGGAATGCCTTTTGGGTAACAATTCATAACACAAGTTTTAAGGCTAATTGTGAGGTTCTGTTTTGTTCGGTTTGGATGTTGCTTTTGTTCTTGAATGTAGCCTGTTCTGTTAGTTTTTTTCCTTTCTTCTGAAACGCAGCCTGTCCTTATCGCTTTCACCTGGGTCTTATTGGCCTCCTCGTTATGTCCCTATTGAAGTTCCTCCTGCCCTAGTGTGTGTTGTCAGTCATTGTTGCATGTTATGGTTGTCGTGTTGCGTCAAGCTCTTTTTTTTTGGGGGGGGGTACCTGTTTGTTCCACCACCTCTGCGCCTGTGTCCTGCAACCTCCTCGGATCGTGACAGAATGACTGACCTACAACAAAGGATGCAGAATTGGTGGGCGGCAGGGGAGCTCCTCGGATGGCTGGATTCTGACTCCGAGGAGGAGGACCCCTGCCATCACCCACTGGAGGGCTGGCCATTCCCGTGGCCACCCCAGGACCCAGCCCAGCGACCACCGCGGTGACGGCGGCAACGCCTACGGGCTGCCCAGTGTCCCGCCTGGCCTTGTCCATCTGTTGCTCCAAGCCCTGTTCCGCAGCCTCCCCCTTATCGTATGGACTGGAGAGGCAGTCGGCTGGCCGTCCGTTGAACCCAACCCACTCCACGTCCTTCAGCCGCCCCAAGGCCTGCTCCACACCTCCTTCAGCCGCCGCTCCCAGCCCCACTCGGCGGCATGACGACGAGCCCCCCCCCGCTCTTGTCCCTGTGTCCAGTCGCAGTCCTGAGGCGGGACTGCCTTGTGCTCCACCTGCTCCTCCGGCGGGGCGGCCGCCTCTTCGTCCTGCATGTCTGTTTTGTTCGTGTTTGGGTGTTGGTTTTGTTCTCGAATGCAGCCTGTCCTTGTCCTTAGCTCTTTCACCTGTGTCTTGTGGGCCCTGGGTTCCTCCTGGTGCAGGGAAATGCTCGGCCTCATGTGGCCAGAGTGTGTAGGCAGTTCCTGGATGACGAATTGATGGCCCTCACGTTGACAGGCCCTCACGTTCCCCAGACCTGAATCCAAATGAGAACCTGCATCCAGCCCTCAATCGGTTGGTGATTTTGATTTCCATTGACTGTTGTTACATCATTTTGTTTGCAATCAATTACACAGTGTACAGTAAAGATTTTGACCTGTAATATATTTTTTTCATCGAGACCTGATGTGTGATTTCAGTGTTCCCTTAATTTTTTTGAGCAGTGCATTTTTAAAAGTACAGTGATTGCACATATTATCCAATGAATAATTGTTGTTGTTTATACCCCATTCGGGGGCGGCATGTGATCTAGTGATTAGAGCATCTGACCACGATAAGGTGAACAATCTGTTATTCTATCACAAGGCAGTAACCCTATTTGCTACTCAGGACTTTGTTTTAAATGAGCATGTGTTCTTAGTCAACTTGCCTGGTAAAACAGGGGTAAAAATTCAATAGTTACAAAGACTTTATATGCCACATGTTTCTATTATTTATAACAGGGTTCAGTTAGGATGGCTGACAAATTGCTCCGTTTTGATTCAATAGTGGCTCTATGACATTTGTGTAGGGTTCTATGGGTCTCTGAATGTGGTATTGACTGGCTCTTTAAAGAACTCTTCATGGGAACCTGGTGAGTGATAGACAGGTGCATTATACTTTATAGTTTTATATGTATACGCTTGAATTTGCAGGGAGGAGAGAGACCATTGATTTTATATTATGCAGTTTTATAAAAGCTAATAAAAATTACAAGCAGACATTATCATGTATGTGCTTCAGTACAGTGACATATCTGAATGCAAAGAATAACAGGAAACAGATTGAAATATTACGATACTCTTTTATATTGAGGAAGTCATTATTGGGAAAATTGGAAATAAATAAGTCTATTCATGACCAATTGTCCAGTTTGCCAGTTGCATTCAGGACATGATGTTAGGGTGCATGTGATTGCTGTCACTGAGTTTTTTTTTTCTTTCTTACTAATTGACCCTTCAGAACAAATCAGGGCCAGTTGCAGCACTTGCATTCATCCACATAGACCAGACCAGGCTGGCATCTGTGCAGGTAGGTGTTGCCACGGAAACACTGGAAGTAGGTGGTGTTGTCGAAGACATTGACGTACAGGCCATCTGGGCGTCCAACGCAGAAGCTGAGGATGGGATCAGGAGTGGTGGTGGGGGCCTTAGTGGTGGTGGGCTTTGGGGGAAAACCTGGGAGAGGACCGGAGATAAGGAATGAGAACTAACCAAGTAGAGTATAAAATGATATTACCTGTATAACGTCACTGTACTTGACTGAATTAAATAGGAAGGGAAGACAATTCACCCAAAGAGTTGCGGAGGTGGTTGACAAGAGGGTAGGAGCCATCAGCACAGAAAGCACCAGTGAAGTCATCCATGTCCAGTGTCCACACAGATGCTCCTCCCAGGTTTTTGGACCTCAGCCACTGGACCTGTAGAAGCAGAGGATTCAGATAGTTGGGTCAACTGGGCATGGCTTTGGAGAGAAACAGATGTATTGATTTATTGATTGACTGATACAGATTGACTGAGATTTTCCCGGCATCTACCTTGGCAGTAAAGCTCTCCTTGCTGTCGTAGCCCACCCATGAGTTGCCCTGTACAGCATAGGGGACCTTCTGTTCTTCAATCCATTCAATGGTGGCACTGGAGGTGAAGGAGCAGACCTGGGCAAAATGGGCAAAACATTCTTTTAGCCCACAGATTTCAAACGCAGGAGTGTTTCCGAGTTAAAGAACAACGCTGCCTCACAGACATATGGAACACAGTGAAGTCCAAGCAAACCTCGTAGAAGGACCAGTATCCTGCGTCACGGGTGAAGGGGCCAGCATCAGCGGGGCCGTTGGAAGGAGCTCCCAGGCCGGTGTTGGAGGTGGTGAGACGGAAGGTACGACCGAAGGTGGGGAAGGTCATGAGCAGCTTCTCGGCGGGGGCACCGTTGTCCAGCCAGTAGGTGATGGCAGAGTCCTAACGCACAGAGGTATGGGTTTAGGATGAGACAGCTAAGGACACTGTGAAGTGCTGTATTGACCAGAAACGTAGCTCTGGGGTAAATATGTGTAATGTAAGGGTGTGGCTTTTAATTACGTTTAATATGTGTTGTCAATGAAACAGGACAGAAAGACCAACATGACATTTAGTCTGCAGGGCATATTAACTGTCTGAAAGCCACACCTCCAATAATGCAACCACATGTCCCAGATTGTGCTTGACAGTCCTTTCTCTCCTCCGTCCCACGTCCCAAAACCTCACAAGACAATCCAACCAGTCTATTGTACTCTCACGTTGCAGTTATGATTATACACCGATCAGCCATAACATTATGACCACTGACAGGAGAAGTGAATAACACTGATAATCTTGTTATCATGGCACCTGTCAGTGGGTGGGATATATTAGGCAGCAAGTGAACATTCTGCCCTCAAAGTTGATGTGTAAGAAGCAGGAAAAATGGGCAAGTGTAAGGATCTGAGCGACTTTGACAAGGGCCAAATCGTGATGGCTAGATGACTGGGTCAGAGCATCTCCAAAACTGCAGCTCTTGTGGGGTGTTCCCAGTCTGCAGTGGTCAGTACCTATCAAAAGTGGTCCAAGGAAGGAAAAGCGGTGAACCGGAGACAGGGTAATGGGCGGCCAAGGCTCACTGATGCACGTGGGGAGCGAAGGCAGGCCCGTGTGGTCCAATCCAACAGATGAGCTACTGTAGCTCAAATTGCTTAAAAAGTTAATGTTGGCACTGATAGAAAGGTGTCAGAACACACAGTGCATTGCAATTTGTTGCGTATGGGGCTGCGTAGCCGCAGACCAGTCAGGGTGCCCATGCTGACCCCTGTCCACTGCCGAAAGCGCCTACAATGGGCACGTGAGCATCTGAACTGGACCATGGAGCAATGGAAGAAGGCGGCCTGGTCTGATGAATCACACTTCCTTTTATATCACGTGGATGGCTGGGTGTGTGTGCGTCGCTTACCTGGAGAACACATGGAACCAGAATGCACTATGGGAAGGAGGCAAGCGGGCAGAGGCAGTGTGATGCTTTGGGCAATGTTCTGCTGGGAAACCTTGGGTCCTGCCATTCATGTGGATGTTACATTGACATGTACCATCTACCTGAGCATTGTTGCAGACCATGTGCACCCTTTCATGGCAACGGTATTCTGTGATGGCATTGGCCTCTTTTAGCAGGATAATGCGCCCTGCCACAAAGCAAAAAAGATTCAGGAATGGTTTGAGGAACACAACAACAAGTTCAAGGTGTTGACTTGGCCTCAAAATTCCCCAGTTCTCAATCCCATTGAGCATGTGTGGGATGTGCTGGGCAAACATGTCCAATCCATGGAGGCCCCACCTCGCAACTTATGTCTTGGTGCCAGATACAACAGCACACCTTCAGAGGTCTAGTGGAGTCCATGCCTCGACGGGTCAGGGCTGTTTCGGCGGCAAAAGGGGGACCTACACAATATTAGTCAGGTGGTCATAATGTTATGGCTGATTGGAGTGTATATATATATGTATATATAAGGAGGTACTGGTAGGGGTCATTCATGGTTGTGATCTGATATTGTGAGCCTCGCATGATAACATGTAGGCTATCATGTCTTATGAAGTAGTACCTTCCGGTGGAAGAACATTCTTGTAGATCATAGAGAGGAAATTGTGCCTTACAACGTTGAAGTGGTAGTGTGTCCCTGAGTCATGGCTGCTGCGGAACAGTGGGCTGTTGTGTCCTGTGGCTCTCTCCCAGTGACCGTGGAAGTCATAGGTCATCACGTTAAGGAAATCCAGAGAGCTGTGAAGACACGAAGGGACAGGGGTATGAAGTATGATCTGTTCAAGAGAGTGAGAGCTCTAGAGAAAGAGAGAGAGGAAAAGAGAGAAAAGAGAGACTAAGGTGCGTATTGACTATCAGCTAAATGTCTTTCTCCAGACCCATGCTGCCTAAATTACCTGGTGATCTGGGCCACATCATAGCTGGAGTTGATGGTGGGCCGCAGAGCAGCTACGTTGGCAGATAGCAACAGCTGGGTCAGCCTAGTGTCTTTAGCATCATCCTGAAAGGCCTTCTGCAGCTCCTGTAAAGAGTGACATCATCAATTGTCAAAAAATAGTAAAAACTACAACAGGCTGAGCTAACCTTCACGTGCTGGACAGACAGCTGTAAACATAACCAATCACAGAAATGGGAATCAAATAACAATATTGGTGTTATTCTCACTCATGCTAAACCGTCAGCCAAAAAAAAAAAAATTCAGCAAGCTTACGTTGGTGAGCATGGTGAATCTTTCCCTGTCTCCAGCCGGGCTGCCATTTTGAGTGGGGAACTCCCAGGCCAGGTTGAGACCGTCAAAGCCGTGGGAACGCAGGTAGCTGATGGCTGACTTGATGAAGACCTGGCGGCTCTCAGGCCTGGACACCATGCCGATGAATCTGGAGGGGTAAACTGAAACTTCACTTCTAATGCCATACCTCAGTTCGACCATCCTTCAAATAAATTTACCTGAATATAAAAATATTGTGATGGATTAACAGTAAGGGACTTACGGGCTGAGTCCGTTTACTGTGCCTCCAACAGACAGCAGAGTCTTCATGATTGGGTTCCTGGGGACCAGAGAGATAAGGGGAAGGGGTCACACCTTTATATTATTGAATTACTGAAAAAGGTACAACTTCTAACTGAAATCAACCCAGAGGCACTCACACCAGTGATCTGCGGGTCAGATTTTTTTTTTTTACTCTATTTGTAAAGTTATATTCTGAAACCCACGCCTGACCCTACAGACGCAAATATAGAAAATATATTGTTATTATATTGTTATTCCTAAAAACCATCTTCCTGGAAAATAATTGGTAAATTAATGAATACACACAGTACAGAGATACAATTAAATACATATGCAGTTATATACTATAACTTTTTATAACTATAGAATTATCATTCTATTAATTAAATACTTTTCATAGAACAGTTGTAATATTTCTCTATATTGTTTTATTTGTAATTTAGATAAACTGCATTTACAAATTGCGTTTGTAACATCCAGTTCGCATGTGCCTTGCCCTGTAGGCTTTCTTTCCATCTCAATCGCTTTATAAATATGTGTGAAACAGTAGGCATGTACTGGATTAGCTAATGGCATCGATGAATAAAACCTAAATCCTCCAAAAAGGAACTTAAATATACAGCTGGACAGAAAGAGTTAGTTAGCCTATGTGTTTGGATAAGTCAGTGATACGCAGAGAACCAAGCGTAATCTGTCCTGGGAAGTAGTGTTGTATTTAGATCAATACAGTGTTGTATTCTTACTGATTGAAAGAGAGGCACTTCTGCTCGTGGCTGAAATTAGCCTACTTTGAAGTAACCAATCATTACAAATAAAATTGTTAGGCCTACCAATGTCATTCAACCCAACCACAACCCATGCGCTCTTCATCCCGAAAACACTACACCCCCAGGTTACATGTCATCCCGCGCTTCACTAACTCACACATTTTTTAGGTTATTCAGGCTCTTGTAGAGGTCCTCATCATTCCACTCAATGGGTGCGATCTGGTTGAAGCTGTTGATGGTGGCCAGGGAGTAGATCACATGGGTGCAGAGAAAGGGGTCGATGTTGTCAGGTGTGAATTTTCCACTGCTGGGGCGGTACTGGGACCAGTTGGTAATGTGACACACCAGTTTGGTGGAGGTGGCTGAATGAAGAAGAGGATATCTATTCAGAAGCTGAATTTTGCTTTGACTTTTGGGGTGCCCTGAAATAGCTGTTTTCGAGCATTTCAAAAATGGTGTGTTTTTGATCATTTAAAGCACCAATGCATTAATTCTAATAGAATTTTATTTTATTTCACCTTTATTTAGCCAGATAAACCAACTGAAAATAATTAATACTACAGTTGCAAAACCATCTTAAAATACAGGTGCATCTGTATTTGAATATCCTAGAAAACATTTTTTTTCCGTAATTCAAATCAAAGTGTGACAACTCCCTATATTCTAGATTCATTACAGATAAAGTGAAGAAATTCAAGCCTTTTTTGTTTCAATCTTGATGATTACGGCTTACAGCTCATGGAAATCAAAAATCCAGTATCTTAGAATATTAAATAAAAAATGTATAATACAGAAATGTTGACCTGAGAAGAGCTCTAATCAGCTAATTAACTCAAAACACCTGCAATGGTTTCCTAAGTATGTTAATTTATGCACTCAGTACTTGGTCGGGGCTCCTTTTGCACAAATTACTGCTTCAATGTGGCGTGGCATGGTGGCAATCGCTGCTGAGGTGTTATGGAATCCCAGGTTGCTTTGATAGCGGCCTTCAGCTTGTCTGTGTTGTTGGGTCTGGTGTATCTCATTTTCTTCTTGACAATACCCCCATAGAGCCAACTCGCCTCAGGTCAGGCGAGTTGGCTGGCCAATCAAGCACATTAATGCCATGGGCAGCAAACCAGTTACCAGTCATTTTGGCACTGTGGGCAGGTGCCAAGTCCTGCTGGAAAAGGAAATCAGCATCTCCATAAAGCTTGTCAGCAGATGGAAGCATGAAGTGCTCTGAAATCTCCTGGTAGATGGCTGCATTGACTCTGGACTTGATAAAACACAGTGGACCAACACAAGCAGATCAGATGGCACCCCAAATCATCACTGACTGTGGAAACTTCACACTGGACTTGAAGCAACTTAGAATCTGTGCCTCTCCACTCTTCCTCCAGACTCTGGGACATTGATTTCCAAATGAAATGCAAAATGTACTTTCATCTGAAGAGAGGACTTTGGACCACTGAGCAACGGTTCAGATCTTTTACTCCTTCACCCAGGTAAGACACTTCTGATGTCGTCTATGGTTCAGGAATGGCTTGACACTAGGAATGTCACACTTGTAGCCCATTTCCTGGACACGTCTCCGCGTGGTGTCTTGATGCACTGACTCCAGCCTCAGTCCACTCCTTGTGAAGCTCCCCCAATTTCTTGAATCGGCTTTGTTTGACAATCCTCTCAAGACTGCGGTCATCCCTGTTGCTTGTGCACCTTTTCCTACCACACTTTTCCCTTCGAGTCAACTTTCCATGAATATGCTTTGATACAGCACTCTGCGAACAGCCAGCCCTTTCAGCAATGACCTTCTATGGCTTACCCTCCTCGTGGAGGGTGTCAATGAGTGTCTTCTGGAACTGTCAAGTCAGCAGTCTTCCCCATGATTGTGGTTGTGTGTACTGAACCAGTGTTGGGTATCTACAAGAGCACAGATTTCATAGTGTGTTGGCTGATTTTAAGCAGTGAGCTTATCGGTAGATGGGGGATTGGCCTGAGAAGGACTTGTGGATGAGCTGGAACCAGTGAGTCTGTCATTGCATGTGTAGTGAGGGCCAGTTGACCAGAGTGTAAACATCCACTGTGATGTAAAGCATGTTCCGATAAGGAGAACTGAACCATACAACTGAATGTAGCATAAACAATGTATATATATGTGTGTGTGTGTGTGTGTGTGTGTGTGTGTGTGTGTGTGTGTGTGGGGGAAATGCTCACCAATCTGCACCATCAGCAGAAGGCCAAGGCCTGTGGGAGATGACACAGCAGAGAAGACAGTTAACAGAGAATACAGGGAATGGTTTTACCACACCCAGAAGATCACACTTAAGAATGATGATTGTTACAATGAGAACATGTAAGGGGGTTAGTACTTTTAAATAATTTTCATCATCTTTATATGCTTCTTGATATAGTTGTAAAGCACTTTACATATCACATGCATACTTCTGATTACATTATATATATTGAACGTTTGTTGTACATAGCATAGTTTTTTTGTTTTGTGTGGGTGTGTCCAATTAAAGTTTACATGTGGTTTATAGAAATACATCAGCTTTGCCAAAGGACATAATGTCTGAGAAAGATAATAGTAAACATACTGCTGTTTACCATAGGCTGACCTGCTCCATATATTTTCTGTGGTTGATTTTAGTTAAGAGAATTGCAGCCTACTTGTTTTTTTTCCAGAAGGAAATTGATTATAATAAAACAACCATGATAATGATGAGGAAAATTAGGATAATGAAAGCCTGGTAATGATAATGGTTGAGGGCATAAACATGTACCTGCAAGCACGTTACGTGGGGTCATTGCGTTGTAAAAATCAAGTATGTTATTCCTAAAAACAATCTTCCTGGAAAATAATTGGTAAATTAATGAATACACACAGTACAGAGATACAATTAAATACATATGCAGGTATATACTATAACATTTTATAACTATACAATTATCATTCTATTAATTAAATACTTTTCATAGAACAGTTGTAATATTTCTCTATATTGTTTTATTTGCAATTTAGATAAACTGCATTCATAAATATTACAGTTTGAATTACACTATTGCCAACATTTAGTGTCCTATGAACCTATTGATCTGGATAAGCTAGCTATTAAACAAGGCCACATTCATATATGTCCATAACTAGGTCAAATATACACATTTCCAAATACTTCAGATGCCCTTTCCATAACTTGACTAGTATCATCAATGGAATTGAACCAATAAAAGATCTGAAAAAAACTCCAACTCCACCCACTCTGCTACATATTCTATAACATTTTTGTGTGAAGTACTAGATATCTTTAAATGCTATTCACAAGTACGCTGGTGTTGCTTTTATATTTCAAGTGATGCTATAAATACGAATATGAAGTTACATCTAAAATACAATACATTAAAATTAATGCAATCATATTACCTTTCTCCACCAGTGACAGAGGGACAGTTCCAGGCTGTACTGTGTTCTTGCTCATTTATACTTTTCACTTTCCCTAATAATTATAGACCAAAGTGCAAGTGATAAGTTTTGCTTTTCCTGGCAGTGAGAGACTGATTACCTATTACATGAAATGACGCACACAATGGAGGGCCACACAACTCAATATTAAATAATTACATACAAAGGTGAATTTCTAAATATGTAATTATAGCATTGCATTTTATATGTATGACTAGCAACACTTTATTTTATTTTTTCTTCTTTTCCTAATAGCATTTTGCACAATCAGCTGAACATACCTAATTAATTGATCATTCATATTAAAACACTGTATTCATGATATTCCTTTTTTATAATTACAACTTATTTCATCATAATTAGATATGATAGTAGATGGTAGATAGCATTTCCTAAGCCATTTTCCACCTTCTGACAAAAGACGTTTGACTGTCTGACTATTTTCACAATAATCACAGAGGGCATGTCAATCATTGCTTCCCATAACTGATTTCCTCAGCATTTCATTTTGACTCACACTGACAGTACAGAACCACCACTACGCCAAGCATACTCTAAAGGAACATGGGATTCAATGTTGTTCAGAAGAGTCCACACAACAATATGTTATCATCCTGTAGAGCTATAGTCTTAGCCAATATTTCAGTTATATTATTGATCTGGCTCAAAATGACATTTTAGGTATATTTTTCAACCATACCTGTGAATGGTATGACGGACAGTTTGTTATTTGTTGGGTAATTTAATCAAAAATATGGGCTGGTCAAACTCTTCAATAAAAATATCAATAAAAATATATTCCTGAACAGGTAGGGAGGGATGTGTGCCCCCTGAACGTAAAAATATTTTACGTTAAGGAGGTCCTGATGGTTGGGGGGTTCTGAACAGATATCTTAACAGCGTACCGTACATGTTTTGTTAGCTCAGTGCACTTGTTCCAGCAGTGTGACTCGCAAAGGAAGCAAATGTGTAGCATGAATAGTGGAAAACACATAGAGTACATCGTCAGGGGATGCTGAAGTTACACCACGGGTCTGCAGCACTTCCAGCACCCTCTTATGTCCCCTTGTATTTAACAAAACGTTACGACTCCTTCCCCCTCTAAACATCGTAGGCCTACCATGTGAAACTGATGCTAATGTGCTATCGCTAACAGAAGAACTGCTTTCGCCACTGACAGTCCGTCTGCCCAAACAGGCCGGAACTAATGATCCTAGGACCCACAGCACATGCAACCTCCTCTCTCTGTGTTCTGTGGAGTAGAGGTCTTAAGGGCTACCGCTTTGAAATCAACCCACATCTTTCCCATCCGACAAGGGACAAATATTGGAATTTCCAATTATTGGAAACTGTTTAAAACTGAAAGTAGAGAGAAACCGTGACATGGCGCAGCCAGACTCATAAATACGCTAAACAAACAGTATTGGCTAAATGAGCTGCATAGTTCAGACACGCACTGTAGGTTACATGTCCTTAAAAATAAAGACTATTGGAAAAAACATAGTGCTTAGTAGATAGCAACAGGCAGGATCTTGTTACTGAATGTTGCATATAGAATTTCCAAAAATGGAGCCGACTTGATTCCTGTTCTACTTTTTGGAAAGGTATACCGGAATCTTTGTTCTAAATATTGTTCAAAAACTGAACGTTCATAAAAACGTAGGCTATTGTATGCAGCTCAGATTATTCTAATATTTCTCTAATCTGATAAAGTACCATAAGACAAGGTAGGGGAATGATGGAACAAAAAATGTAAATATAAATGTTGCAACACACTCCCCCATTTTTGACCAACCCCTCACCCCAAAACAGATCGATCTGTTTCTACATGATGCTGTGTCCTGTCCCCCCTACTCTTCTCCCTGTACACCAACAGCTGCACCTCCAGTCACCACTCTGTCAAGCTCCTGAAGTTTGCGGATGACACCACCCTCATCTGACTTATTTCTGATGGAGACCAGTTCGCCTACAGGTGGGAGATTGACCATCTGGTGTCCTGGTGCCGCCAGAACAACTTGGAGCTCAACGCCCTAAAGACTGTGGAGATGATAGTGGACTTCAGGAAAAACCCAGCTGGCTTTCCCCCCACCGCTGTGGGTATCTCCCCAGTCAACTCTGTGGAGTTCTTTTACTTTGTGGGCACCACCATCGCTCAGGACCTCAAGTGGGAGCTGAACACCACCTCTCTTACAAAGAAAGCACAGCAGAGGATGTACTTCCTACGACAGCTGAAAAAGTTCAACCTGCCAATGACTGATGGTGCATTTCTACACTGCCATCATAGAGTCCATTCAGACCTCCTCCATCACCGTCTTGTACGCTGCAGCCACTGCCAAGGACAAGGGCAGGCTGCAACACATCATCCGCTCTGCAGAAAGGGTGATTGGCTGCAATCTGCTGTGTCTACATGACCTACAGACCTCTAGGATGCGGAGGTGAGCGGCAAAGATTGGCAGAAGGCTGAGGTCTATCAGAACCAAAACCTCCCGCCACAAGAACAGTTTCTTTCCTACAGCAGCAGGCCTCATGAGCATGCCCTGGAACCAAATTGACTATAGCCCGCTCCCAACATACACACACAACAGACAAATCTATAACCCTCTCCCACATGTACACACAACTCTCAACTGGACAAAATCTTGCACCCTACATATACTTTCAGTTACTTTTAATGTTAATTTATTAATGCACAGTCTACTATTTTTATGCTCAGTCCACTGTTCTCATTTGTTTTTACTTCCCTTGTTCCTTTTGTATTAATTGTTGCACGAACGGCCAGAACAAATTCCTTGTTTGTTGTGAAACTTACTTGGCAATAAATCTGATTCTGATTTACATATTTATCAATTCAATTATTTCGTTTTGAGTTGTAGGGCCCTTGATAGAACACAGTTGGCAATCCCTTTTACTTGTAAATTCAACAAAGAAAAGAAAACTGTGAAAAGGAATGTTTTAAATACAATCCCAAGGTGTTTATTGAGTAATATTTACAAGTGCCATTCCCCTGTCATATTCCCATTCAATCACAGATTTAACATGGCCCAATGGTGTCAGAACATAATATTTCAAGCCATTCAGCTGACAAAAACAATATAAAGGTTTGCCCTAACCACTGATACATAGTCAGATTTGTTGTTATTTCCCTTATGGTTCAGGTTAGCATTAGAGGGAAAATAAAAGATCCTAGATCTGTTATTACAGGCAATGACTACTTCAAGTGCAGTCATAGCTTCCACCAGAAAGTGAGACGAACCAAACAATCATTGAGAGAAAAGTTATTGAACATGATATCTCCTTAGTATTACAGAGATAATGAAAGATGATGAATTATGGCCCTGCTCCACAACAGCCATCAGCATCAGACTTTGCCATCCGGCATTGAAGGAGCACTTCCCTCGACATCAGTGAAAGCTGCTATCCTGTCCTGTGTCCAATCCAATGGCAGCTTCCAGGCTCAAGAATCATCAGAATTAGATTTCCCATTGCTGAAATATGCCTTCAAACTATTTTGAGTATAGATAGCGTCGCACTGACACACTGTGAATGACAAAATATCACGAGGCATAGTGTAGCTGAAGTGATGTAATGTGTCTCTGTAGCCAGGGGGATTTTTGAAAACACAAAAGCGTTTGGTAGACATGAACATTCACATACACAACTGACAATGGCATCTTACGAACACCGAATTCATAACATATCAAACACAATTGGATGACATAGTAGTACACAAAAAACATTGACCCATCTTGGCTCATGAGCACCACTTTCAGAACTACTGGTTAAAATTATTTTAAAAAATCTCCACAACGCATCTTTAATTACATGACAAAAAAGGCAACATCGTTTCAGGCAACATCATTTAATACAAGGTGTTTTCATTCTTCCCCATTGGGTTACAAACAAAGCAATGGCAGATCACAATTATTCGCGTCTTGTTTGTGAGCTAAGTGTGAGCTAACAACAGTATGCCAAAACTCTACAGATTGTTCATAAGTCATATCTGGTTTACAGACCGTATGTTTCTTTACCATATTAACTTGTATCCCGTGCTGATGGGAAAAAGATCTGCTGCCCAATTGGTGGTCGTACCAGTTTATCTTGAATGATATTAAACAACTTTATGTGATGCGGTGTACAGAGATGTGTGGTCTCGTGGCTAACAGCATATCAGGCCTTAGTATCTGTTTGATCGTGCTTTTTCTGCAAGATACCTTATCATGCACAACGTGTTTTCCTGTAGCTTGACAGGCAAGTTGAAAGGCTTTACCCATTTGTTCTGCCTTTCAAATAGCCATTTTTATTGCTACACTCTTTCTTTTAATGTATTAGAGACTGGGAATAGCTGTCAAACATTTTACTGATAAGTGTATTTCTTACAACTAATATATTGCATAATACTCTTTTCAATAAAAGAAGCCGCACCCTAACTCTCTTAACGAAACAACATGTTGTGTTGTTGTGTGTGCAGTCCTAAATGATGTCTACATATTGATGACTAAATTTTTACAAGCATGTCTGGACCACAACAATTTGGACCCAATCAATAAAACTACGCTGTACGCTAAGATATTTTACTGCACTAAATTAAACTGTATATTACTGAATTAAACTGTACTATACACAACTGGACTGAACTTACTATACAGAATGAAAATATATACCGCTGTGCTTTGCAATACTGGATTAAACTGTCCTGTACTTACTGTGTATTGAATAACACTGAATTCAAATGGAATCATTTAAACTGTTCTATGCTGTCTAAAGTTGCAAAACAAAGATTGTGATAAACAACATCAATATCAATGTGACCCCATACTTTCAGTAAGATGCTGTGTGACGGTTGCTTTGACAACCAACCCCTGCGACAACCAACACCTGTGACAAACGAACTCCTGTGACAACCAACCCCTGTGAAAAACCAACCCCTGTGGCAACCAACCCCTGTGACAACCAACCCCTGTGACAACCAACCTTTGTGACAACCAACTCCTGTGACAAACGAAACCCTGTGACAACCAACCCCTGTGACAAACCAACCCCTGTGGCGACCAATCCCTTTGACAAACCAACCCCTGTGACAACCAACCCCTGTGACAAACCAACCCCTGTGACAACCAACCCCTGTGACAAACCAACCCCAGTCTCCAATACAGTGATCCACATACAGTACATTTGTTCATAAAAAAAGACTCCCAATCCAATAGAAAAGGATGCTGAACACGGTGAGGCAGACAGCTTCACAGACTGACATAAAATCCTCATGAGTTAAGCAGGGACTACTGTGCTGATGAATTATGAGGACAACTTGACTGTCACTATTGGGCACTGAGTATACTGGGGTAAATGCTGTATCAGATTGTCTTCAACATGTTTTATATTGAATGTGTTTATTTCTCACTCACATTTACAATCAGTGGATGTCTGTTCAGAAGACTCCCTTGCATCGTAATGATTTCTATACAGTTGTTGGCTCTGAAAAGTAAAATGCTAACAAATCGATTCTGTTTAAATCAAGTGTCATCCAACCACACTGTCATCCAGACATTTATTACCTCCCAGACTATAATAGCAAACATAATTGTGGGGCTACTCTGAACATCCTCCAAACCATAAAAAAGCCTTCTGGATTCCTACACTCCTGAGATGTTTTGGAATCACACAATTAGAATTACAATGTGGGATGACTCACAAACCCTGGAGTGCCCCAGAGCTTGATACTTTGAGCGGTTCTACTGCATAGAATAAAATGTAGCAGCATGGTTAAGGCCAACAGATATGGAATAAAACAGGAGACAACATGAATACGTTGTCTATGATTTCCTGTTCCCTGTGGTTTACTGGTAGTTATAGTGAGGGCAGACCAACTGTGTTGAAATGTCTGTTTATCATTAAACTACTTTAATACCCAAAGAATCAATTGTTCATGGTATCGTACAGAACCCACATTCCACAGACTTTATGCAGGGGTATCAGATATAGAAAGGAGGATACCCACTGTTCAAATGCTGCCACAATTTTGGACAGTGGCAAAACACTCGGCAAAGACAGTGGCTGACATGTTTCTATTATAACTGGAAATATTGTGACTATGGTAAGATGAGGGTCACCTAAATTAATCAGTGGCTTACAGGCCAAAAACATTGCTAGCCAAACATTTTTAAGCTCTGACTATTAGATGTGTAGATACCACCTGATAACTTAAAGCTAGCCAAAATATTTGAACTAATTCCGACAGAACAAAAGGTGCTAACATGGGCTTCTTGAGTGAGTCAACTAAAAAAAAACACTGATGCCAACTAAATGCACAACCAAATGTTGAAATTGTACATTTTCTGCTGTAGCTTTGGCTGACTGAGTTCTGTAATACATACAAAATTACATAATTGTAGCATGATCTGCAGGCCGCCATTTTGCCCATTGCTAATCTAATCAGTGTGTGAGTATCCTCCTTGCTTAGCACCAAAATCAATACCACAGGAGTCTCATGATTAACTATCAGACTCTATCTATCAGATTGAGTTTGGTGCTGTGTCTCTCCTGTGAACTCAGACATTCAGTATTTATAGCAGAATGTTGTGTGATTAAAAGGTCATGAACAACAGGATATGTTACATAATAGGTGGTGATGGTGGCGTTCATAGTTGCTTTAATACTAATAACAACGATATCACTGTACTTTGGTGATCACTATATTCCTTTTATCTGAACAAATGCCATGGTAAAACCACTTCTCTTATTCTCCGGCATAGATGGGTTATTTCCAACCCCAAAAACATAATGTTTTTTTGTAAACACATAACTTATTAACATTTTTATCAATTGAGTTATTTCATCTGAACATAAACAATAAAAAAGGGTAAACATTCATTTGGCCCAGTGAAGTTCCTCATCCTGACGCTGTCATTGCAAACAAACAAACAATAAAGCAATTTAACAAAATACACAGGCCGACAATCCTAAAATGTCATAAGAAATGTAATAATCTAAGTTAGCGTTGTATTTACAGTGAGTTCTATTTGAAGTAGACAAAAAAAATCATGAGTTTTAAGACACCAATATTTAATCCCCCCTCTTAAACGTGAGGTGGTCAGCATTTGACCAAACCAAAGAGGCTGTCTATTCTGTATATATGTACACATGATGTTCTACATACACAGGTTGAGTTAGATTTTGGGCTTGAAGCAGATGAGGGAAGGCAAGGAGACATGGAGACAGTGACAGATGGCCCTGCTGTTGTGAAGGAAAACGACAAAAGCCTCCTTATATCCCCATGAAGCCAGGTTCTAATTACACTAATGTAATTGACAATCAGGTAGTCTGAGCGCCCATGAAACCCCACAGACACACACTTAAAAAAATGTCACTTTGATTTTCTTATAAAAAGATTAAAATAACCATTAGTTAATTTGACAATACCCCCACCCCACGTGTGTCAAAATAGTACAGCACACATCCCTCCCCACCTATTGAAATTCATCCCCTCACCCCACCCAACAAAACTCTAGACAGGTAAATCCGACCAATAGGCTTAGACCATGAAACACAACGTCCAGGGATTGGCTTAAATTACAAGTCCAGTAAGGTAATGAGGGTGAGGGAGAGTGTTCCGGTGAGCAGGAGAGAGACATGACTGAACCACAGGGATCCTGCCTGGTTCTGTACCATCATTCCAGTTCCTGTTTAGGAAAGACACGCGCACACACACACACACACACACACACACACACACACACACACACACACACACACACACACACATACAGAGAGAGAGAGAGAGAGAGAGAGAGTGGGGTCAGATTTAGAATACATATTGTGTATTCAGGCCCCTTCACCTTCTCCAGATTTTACTGTGTTATAGACTTAATTTATAATTTATAACATTTGAATTTACTTACAATGTCCTATAATGAGAAACTGAAAACATGCTTTTAGAATGTTTTGCTAACTTGAAAAAATGTGAATTAGTCCCTCTTGGTTCCAATTAGCACTATAGCTCTTGTACGCTTCTGTATCCAAAAGCTAGCTAATCTTGTTAGTTGCAAGCAACACTTTCTGTGGGGGAAACACTACCCATTTGGAGACAGTATTAGGTATTTGTATTTTCTCCTGTAGTGAGTTATGATCACAGCAGGAGGGATGTAGTGTCTAGACAAGTCCAAAGTGAGGATGTCCTTTAATCCTGACACAAAAGCTAGCCAGTGTAAGGCTCTGGGGCTCTGTGGTATTTGGCTCTGGAATCATCTAATTTTCCATCCAATCTCAATGTCAGTAAAAATACTCTGTGGCATTTGGCTCTGGAATCATTTTATTTTCCTTCGAATCTCAGTGTCAGTCATTACATCCCAATTATTCTCGCAGTTTTTCACTTCACCTCACTGATTTAAAAGGACATTTCCGGTATATGAGGTATCTTTACAACTCCCTTTAGCCCACCCATATTTGTGTGAAGTAGTAAACCCCTTAACAGAAAGATGTTAAAGGGATGCATCCACCCAGTCAGGTCTCACCGGAGTCACGGGAGACAATGGTCTCATGAGCTGCTCCGTCACCCCCCTCCCCACAGGAGCGGATTTCCAGGACCACATAGCCGTTGTCTTTGGGCAGTGGCAGGGTCACAGAGGTCTTCCCCTTGTCCAGAACCTTCAGTGCAGACTGGCCTTCGTGCTTGTACAGGACCTGAATACAGCATGTCATTGTTACATTGAATATACCTTGAAAAAAGAATGACATTCTGGCAAACTCAACATACAAAAATTATTATTGGTTTAATGATTGTTGGCGTTCTCCATTTTTATTTTGTTTTTTACCCTTTGTTAAATTAGACAATGTTTTCTTCACTTATATTTTTGTCCACGCACTGGACTATACACTATGAAACACCATATGGTAATCTTATCTAATGATGCTTTGCCCAATCTTGTGTGTTTTTCAAGTGGCCCATCGGTGTTGTATCAACTTTGTTTTTATGTTTTTATATTACTTACCTTTTTATTACATTACTATTCTATTAGCTCATTGTGTCTTATACACACAACATTGTGTATAAGAACTTTGACTAGGAACTTTGACTGTGGCAAATCTATCTATATAATCACACACACCAATCAAACAATAACTCACCTTGTAACCCAATACAGCCGATTCATTATCTAGGGCCTTTACATGATCCCACCTCACAGTTACCCATGAACCATCAGTCTTCCAGGACACATTGGCAGGGGGACGATCAGGAGCTAAAAAAAAATAGACTTACTGGCAGGTTTCACTTTCCAACAGCAATTAACCAAGCAATGAGAAGGAAGGACAGTGTTGAAGAATTAAATGCCACAACTTAATAATACAGCTATCATCTGGCGGATCACATTAAAAGCACAGAAACAGATTACAACTGAAAATAATCACGTTTGTACTGTGCAATAAATGGACCAGTGATGCATTTTTGGATCCTAACACCAAAACTTGGGTTTGTAATCTAACAATTACTATAATGTTAAAGTAAATATTCTCCAATTTTTTTTTTAGCATTTTTTTTTGCCATCACCCGCTGAATTAATGATTCAGCCATACCCGCCCGAGCCTAACACTTGGCCTTTAACACCTGGATTTTAGTCAAACTACTGGTTTGCACTTTGCTTTGTAGCCTCAAAGGTTATTCTGGTGAAGTATTCTGCAGAGCACACATCCCTGCTTTCCTGGACAGTATTCGTCATCTGACAATTTTTTATTTACTTTCTATTTCATTATAGTGTGCTTTCTTCTGTCATCCACTGTAGAGGTCTTCCTTGGCCTACCAGGCCGACTACAATGGCCGAGATCACTAGCGCCTTTTAATGATGTTCCAAAGGTTGTATTTAAGTAAGCCTAAAGATTTGGCTATGTTTCTGATTTATTTGTCAGGCTCCAAATGTTTTCCCTGACTTTCACTGATGCTTCTTTGATTTAAATTGAATCCAGCATGTATGTTAATTATTGATAGCAATTAAATATACTACGCCTATAGGCAACTGCATTTATGTGGTTGTCCCCAGTGTTCTACTGTACTCCTTGATAGCATTGAGTTGGCTAGACTAGACAGCTCACGGTTCTGACTGAGTGCCTTCTGGACAGGCTGCCTGAACACGTCTTCTTTCTTTTCTAATCAACCGGACATAAATCCAATAAATGTAAGATAGATATTGATTTTGAGCCATGGCATGTAGTGTTGTCATATTTTAGGTTAAGCTTTTCATATTATTCCTAAATTCCTGAAACATATCTCTGAAATGTCAACGGAGCATTGAGCGTATTATTGGATGTGTTAGGTTTCGAAATCCGACCTTTTGGATATAATTTTATTGACATATTACAGAAAGAACCGACTGAAAAATTCTGAACAAAAATGAACATTAACAAAAATATTTGCAAAGGTAAAATTTATTTCATAAGGTAAGGAAGTTCAATGTCATCACCAACGTGTGTTTCAGTGAATCTGGGCAGAGTGGGTAGAACCTTGTTTAAGGTAACTAATCATCTACAGAAGCTCCAGAGAAAGGAGATGATTATCTGCATCAGAATCAGCAGAACACTGAGTCTACAATCCCCCACTAGAATCCCTTTACACCAATAAGCTAACTACCAGGCAAACTAAATTGTGAGATGTTGCCGGAATGACAGCGGGTTTAGGGCCTCAGGGATCCTTAAAGCATCCTGTCTGCTGGATATATACTGGTAGCCAGGTGCATGATGGATATCCCCACTCCCAGGCACTGTGCGTCTGACCGTCTGAGGTTTCTCAGCTGGTAGGGACAATCCATCTCAACCCACAGTGGAGAACTCATTGTTACACTACCCGCCTAATCCAGTCCTGTGAACACGAGTCACATCTGATACCGGTGAAGAGTTTGGCCCGGGGGATTGAAATGACAGTTCTGTGTGAGTTATGTCTTGTGGTGTCTTCATGGCGGCAATACCGTGTGTGTGTCTGTGTGTGTGTGTGTGTTTGGTATATGACGTACGTGGTCTCCTGGTGGTGACTGTGGTTCTGGGTGAGGCTGGTCCAGTGCCAGCGCTGTTGTAGGCCAGTACGGTAACATGGTACCGGGTACTGGGTCTCAGTCCTGTCACACGGGCTGTTGTCTCCAGCCCAGCTGTACGCACGCGGTCCGCGGCTGCCTCCCGCTCGTGCTGACGCCAGTATCGAATCTGCACACCGCAAGGCATCACATGTTGTTACGTAATCATGGCTACATCATTTACACTCCCAGAAGACCACAAGACAGAGTGATGCCATCACGTTCTGTTAGAAATAGCTACGTGTGTGTTGTGGAGAAAGTCAAGAGACTGTCTTTAATACCCCACCCATTCAAGCTATAAATAAATGATATTATAGGTAAATTAGTTAAGACTGTACCATACACTCACTCCACACGAGCTTGAAATGTCACTAATATGGCTTTACAATTTGTACCTTGTGTAAAGCTAAAACGATTGGAACGTTGTCAAGGAGGGTGGTCATGTGTGTTGCAAAGCAGAGGACGGCAGTCAAGCACAGAGTGGGGCAAGGCAGACTATCAGGTGAGTTCGCTAAACTGTTAGCAAGAGCAAATTGATGTCGGTTTCATAACTTGCATATTCTAAAAATGCAGAGACTAGGGAGAAAACTAACCTTAGCATTTTTTTGGCTGTGACAGCTATATACATTTTTTCAGGGTCATCTGTATGTTTTTACAAAAATGTCTCGCAACAAAAATAAATGCTGGGACCTTGCTGAAAAAACTGGATTATTCAGATTTATCAGCCTCATGATGGCCAGATTGACTTGCATTGATACATATATTTTCCTTATGTTTTCACATACTGATGGTTCATCTGAAGGCATTGTTGATTTTGTTACTTCTCATATCTCTTAAAGTACGCTTTCTTTCAAATGTGTACAGTAATCATGGCAAGATATCAGTGTAGCAAAACCAGTTGCTCTGTGATAATATTAATGACTCACCGTGACTCTCCCATTGTTTCCCCACAGGCCCATCCTGATAAATGAACATCAGACTTAATCTTGTCTGGCAACAGACACAACATTATCCCAACAAAACCCAGCCCAGCTAATAAATTAATAAAAATCTTTATTAGCTGGAGGATAAAAGATCAAGGCTGAGTAGTTGATATTAGGACTGTGGCCCCAGGAAACTGATAGCACCGTAGCAGTTACCTATGCTTACAGTGTTAATCACTAGATTAGAGGATAAGTCTGGACATGCTACCCAAATGCTACCCCATTCCATTATCAGAGCAGAAAAAAACGGTTGATTCCAATCTAATATAAACATACCACAGGAAAATTAACTCATGTCCTGCTTAGTGAGTCCCCAGTCCTCTAACAGTACACAGGGCTCCCTTCCCTCCCAGCCTATTTGGTCATATTGTTTGGGCTACTATGGTGAGGTATATTTGAGAATGAAAGGTATGTGCTGGTGGTGTTCAGGTCCTGACCTCGTAGCCTCGGAGGATGCCGTTGGCGCTGAGCTGTTGGACAGGGTCCCACGACACCTGCACGTCGAACGCAGTCAGAGCCGTGGCGTTGATCCTCGACGGCGCCACCGTGGGCTCTGCGGGGTGGATCCAAGGTTAGGGGTTAAATAAGGGTTGGGGAGTCAAGACATATTACAACAAATGTCAGCACGATGAACTCCTTTTACACCGTGTAGTCGAGAAGATTGGCAGCATTTTTGTTACATGTGTATCAAGAGCGTGTTTCAGTTTCTTTTTAGGAATTTCAATGCTGCTGGCATGATGTACAGAAGTACCCCATTACCGTTGTGTCATTGCCATCAGGGGACCAAATTCTGGTGATGACAATGCCTGGGGGCATGGCATGTTGCCTCATTATCTCAGCATTGACTGAGTTTGGATGGGTTATTGTCAAACAGCGTTGGCTTGTTTTATTGGACTATAGCAGCTCCTTATGGTTGTATTGTGCACCTTGGATTGTGCAGCTAAATCATGGTTGTTGATCGGTGAATGGGTTCTCCTCCAAGCACATGGGGAGCCAGCAGTGTGATATGAAGCAGAATGGCTTGGTGGGATGTTGTTTGGAGAGCACGTCTCAATCTTGGACTCTCCCGTGCCTGCCTAGGAATGCTTGCAATGACACAAGGCCATAAGCACTTGTGAACTTGTGAATAAGCAATTTTATAAAATGTGGTCTAATTTAAGAGTGGAGCTCACTGGAATAATAATACTCAGTAAATTTAACGGGTTTATGTTTTCACATTTAGAATATTCATGTAATATTCAGAGCATTTAATTAGTACAATTAATTAAAGTGGATAAACAAACATATGTTAAATGTCCTAGAAAATAAACAATAAAAGGTTATTGTTCCCAAGAATCATGTTGATGTTCTTGCAAATGTAGAGCACTTGGCTGAATTCTGTTTTTCATGTTTTTGTTCTGCCCCCTTGTGGCAGTACATCATAATGTCCCTAATCCCTTTTATCTAGCATACCCGAGGTCTGTTCTGACTCACCAATCCTCACCAGACTGATCCAGCTGAAGTGTTAAGCATTACGGGTATGGCCTTGGTTAAGGGTTAGGGTTAGTGTTGCTCACCAGAGTGCACCAGAGTAGTTCAGCTGAAGGGTTCAGGTTAAGGGTTAGGGTTAGAGTTAAGGGTCATAGTTGCTCACCCTCCTCTGCAGAGTGCACAAGGGCGATCTGGCTGAATGGTCCCTCTCCTTTACGGTTATAGGCTTTTATCTTCACCTCAAATGGGCAGTACGGGGACAGGCTCTGGTTGGAATACACGTAGCGCGACGACTCCACATTGGCAACCCGCTCCACCATCCACGTCGTAGAGTCCAGCTTCCGGAATGCCAGGATGTAGCCAAAGCCATCACCATTCTGGTACTCTCTGGCCATAGGCTGGGTTTGGATTCAAACACGTTTTAGGTCAATTTAAATGAGGACAAAACTCTCTTCCTCCAGCATAGTCAGAAACCCCCACTGACCGTCCAGGTGATGATGAGTTCGTTGCGGTCTCCTCCTCCTCCACCCAGTCCACTAGGGGCCACTGTGGGGGCTGCCTGCTGTGTGCGTACGGTGTGAGAGGGCATGCTAGGCTCCCCACTGCCCAGGATGTTGCTGGCGATGACTTGGAACTCATAGTCCATCCAGGGCAACAGGCCAATCACACGAGCTGCCTCAGCATTGCCCTCAATGTTAGGAGGGACTGTGGGATAGTAGAGGAAGAGGGGAGTGAGAGATAGAAGGACTGGACTGGTTGATACAAAAACACACTTTCATGTAGAACTCTATTCACGCATGCAAATAGGAAAACACACACACACACACACACACACACACACACAGGGAACTTTCATTGCAGGACATGTGGGGGTGGGGTGTTGTTGTTGTTCACATTATCAGGTGCCAGAAGGCTACTGCAGCCTCTGTCTACGAGTTGCTGCCCAAAGCACAGACCTGCTCGATTAATTTATGATGCCATCAAAAATAATGGATTTACTTGCATTAGAGCTAGATGAGATGTCATGTGGAGAAAGTGAGTCACGCTACGATTCTGTTATTTCTCTTGATTATTCAGTTTGATTCACATTTTTGAGGATGTTTTAACCCACAGAAGCCCTAGGTCAAATAGCCATGGCTTTCCGTTGCAAAGCAGGCACAGGTAAGGCTCAACCTGTGCAGAGCACGTGCCCCTTTGCTATTTAGTACCCTTTCCAGTCGACATGTGCCCGTCCGCCGTGGTGACGTCCGTCGTGCACACCGACGGGCATGCGTCGTCTATCTCTTTTACACGCGTCACACACTCCGATGGGCATGCGTCATCCGTTATTTTACACGTGTCACTCTAACACATCGTCCATCCGTGTGAGCCAGCAACTCCGCCCACTTTTTCAGATTCAGCGCATGGCCCTGGAGGTCTGTGGAGGCTACTGCTGCAAAGCAATATTCTAGATAATCTTTGGATATGATATTTAACTGAGATGAAGCCTACACAAGCAAGCAGAGTAGAAATTGGATGTTTAGTCACTATCGGATATATCTAGCTGGCTAGGTAGTGAAGTACTGTTTGAAACTATTCTTCCCTGGGCAAAGAAGTGGTATAATGCTCACTCTCATATGACAAATTATCTGAATTGGGAATATACAATGTGCTACCATTTTTCTAGAATTTCTGAGAATGCTAACATATTTGTCATTTAAACTTGGTTTCTCTGCAAGGACACAATTGTTGCTGCTACATTCTGCAACATGTTAACTTTCTTGTTTATCCAAATTGTCCAATGTTTAGTAATTAGCCTCTGTACCGTTTGTTAACACCAATCTACTTTAAGCTAATCAGTGCTCTCTAACAGGCAAAGCAAGCAGGCAATGTAAGCTAACAGGCAAAGCTAGCTATTTTGTTATGAATATATTTTTTTAATAAATTGCTTAGCCAGTGCCAGAATCAAATAGCTAACTAACCAAAGAAGCTTAAGTGAGTTTGCAAAGCAAGCTTGCTCAAGGTGAAATAAAATGACCAAGATTTTGCACAAAACATAATTAGTTAGCTAACTAGCTTTTTTAGTTTAAAAATCAACACCACACTTTAGAACATTGTCACACAGCTTGGTATTTGATAAAAAATGTTGTATTAAAAGTGTGAATTGCAGGTTCCCCCCATGAAGTATAATTTTGTGTATCCTTTTTTCACAACTATACTGTCCTTTACTCTTGAGGCTTTTCATAGCATGAAACATCTTTTCAAAGTTTTCCTACCCAGCCTTTAGTGAGCTGCCCACCTAACAGCCAGATATTCATCTAAAACTAGTCAAGTAATTGTTAATATCTATGGCTTTTAGGCTTAGTTTGTAGAAATTCAGGAAATTAGCTATAGATAGAAAACATTTCTGGAGGAAGACATCCAGACTCATCAAATTCATATTTGTAATCATATCTGTTTTATCCATATTGATATCAGTAATTGGATTTATTTGTGAGCGGAAAACCTGTACATGCGTTTCAAATGCTGTTAAAGTCTCTAACTCAAGTACACATTGCAGCTCTATCACTCAAGATGAATCTCAATGCCCATTTTCGACAGAATGCATTACTGTCCCTTCAAACATTCATGACATGTTGCTAAATGCAAAGAAATAGTCCAAACAACTGAAAAAACAATATTGTACAGCATCTGTACTGTATCTGCCCAGTGCCTTTGGGAAGCATTCTGACCCCTGAACTCCCTCTACATCTACACACTATAACCCACAATGACAAAGTAAAAACAAGTTTTTAGAAATGTGTGCTAACTTACTGAAAAAATGAAAGAAGTCATTTACATGTACATACAGTGGGGCGAAAAAGTATTTAGTCAGCCACCAATTGTGCAAGTTCTCCCACTTAAAAAGATGAGAGAGGCCTGTAATTTTCATCATAGGTGCACTTCAACTATGAGAGACAAAATGAGAAAAAAAAATCCAGAGAATCACATTGTAGGATTTTTAATGAATTTATTGGTAAATTAATCGGTAAAATAAATATTTGGTCACCTACAAACAAGCAAGATTTCTGGCTCTCACAGACGTGTAACTTCTTCTTTAAGAGGCTCCTCTGTCCTCCACTCGTTACCTGTATTAATGGCACCTGTTTGAACTTGTTATCAGTATAAAAGACACCTGTCCACAACATCAAACAGTCACACTCCAAACTCCACTATGGCCAAGACCAAAGAGCTGTCAAAGGACACCAGAAACAAAATTGTAGACCTGCACCAGGCTGGGAAGACTGAATCTGCAATAGGTAAGCAGCTTGGTGTGAAGAAATCAACTGTGGGAGCAATTATAAGAAAATGGAAGACATACAAGACCACTGATAATCTCCCTCGAT
>JACXGI010009623.1:0-29806 GCA_016801175.1 Esox masquinongy
ACACACACACACACACACACACACACACACACACACACACACACAGGAAGGGTGCTTATGGAACTGACAAATTGTATAACTGGGAGAACGGCACTGCTGATGTTACCATGTGCCCAAGTCTCCGTAACCAGGGCAACGATGACGTTGAGTGACAGACAACTCGCCTGTCATTCTGATTAAATACTTATCTGCTATGTCTCATGAAACTCTTTTGTTTGTTTTTTTTATTTCTTGTGTCAATCCAAGCTTGTGAAAACAAAGTAGGGTGTGCATGAAAATACTGGGACAAGTCGCGTCCTGTATGGATTCCGGAAGGGACAGTGCATTTTATTTTCCAAAACGGGACAATCCCGTATTATACAAGACGGGTGGCAACCCTATGTTGGACTCTAGGTAGAAGAACACCAGTTTCATCTAACCATGGGTTAAGTACAAAAATATCCCAAATCTCAAAATGCCCAAGTATCCCTTTAAACAGAAATGACATCTGAAAGCAACCACTGTTTAAAGAGAAACATAGCCTATGGCAGCAATGTGAAGCGAAGGATCATGAGTCATTATTACCTGCTGATGACAGTGGGGAGGTTCCAACTTTAGAGCCTGCTCTTTTGTCTGGTCCAAGTGTCTGCAAGAAAAAGAGAAAGGATGACAAACATATCTTGCACGTAGTCCTATTTGAAATTTGGTAACAATAGTTTCTTTTTAAACAGTGTTTATACATCAACAAGTGCTTGGTTATAAGACAGTTTGCTGGATCATTTGATTACTTTGACTGAAAAAAACCTTCTGTACATGTTTGCCTATGGTAAAAGTGGTCTGAATGTGACATTTTGGACCTGAATTCTTAAACATTCAGGCAATAGAGGATATTTATTGCTCAAAAAAATAAAAAGTTTAGAGTAAACTTAAAAAAAATACATGGTGTTATGTTTTGGCTTATAAATGCACTAAAACATGTATACGGTAGAAATTACAAATTTGAAAATGTTGACTTTCAGAACTATTTGTAGCACAAAGGTGGATGGTTTTCAGGGTAATTATTGAGTAATCAGAAGAGTTTGTGGTGCCCCACGTTTTGGGTCTGAATAACACGTCCCAGAATTCATGCTCCCCAGAAGTTCAGAAGTTGTTGGCAGGTATTACCTCTATATTTGCTGAAGTCATCCAAGTAACTTTGGAGCATTCAAAGGAATCTAAATGTAACTAATTTAATGGGCCATTCCCAGGTTCCTTGTTCTGGCCATGTGTACTCAGACTTGCATGGTTTGTCTTTGAAAGCAGGAAAACATTTCAAGAAGACCAAATGTACATACATTTATGAATGATTTGGCACATGTTCTAATTTGAGCTATGTTCTAATTTGTTAGCGTTTCCAGAGTAACCCACTTTAAAGAACTACTTCTCAATTATGCTTTTACAAACAAATTTCAAACATTTGGTCCTGGTTTCATATGGAATCACTCAGTAGCCTCTAAATAACTTAAAACTGGAGCAGCTAACATAGCCTAAAACAATTACAGTTCAGTGAAAAACAATTTTCCACCTTTTTCCACCTTTTCTCAGATTTGACACTGGATGTTATTTTTAGCCAAACCTAATTTTAGATATAAAAAGGAGCCTACAAATTACTTGATAAATGATTTTTTAATTAAGTTATGCAACATCTAACATCACTTTGTGAGGAAGTTTTGCCTGATTACTCTCAATAATACATTTTTAATACTAAAGCCCAAAACCGGTGAATTTAAAAATGGCATGAATTATTCGCACTATGAATACACCCATAAACTTTTTAGGCCGATAATGATTGCCTATCTTTATTCTGCTGAATCAGCCAACGACAGGCCAATAAGTGTACATTTTTGTTAAATTTTCTATTATTGTTCGGGTGGTGTGTAGATAGGAGAGTTTGTCAGGTGGGTGCAATTAATGATTAGGTAGAACAGAAAACAAGTGGCCTTCGTAGGGTAAGAAATGAATATCCCTGGCGCATAAACTCACAGACAATGCGGTTTCCCCTGGTAACTAATTTGGTGCTCTCCATCGAACAAGTGCTGTTGCTGGCAGAATTTTTTTGATGCTAGTGTGAGTTTTGTAGTTGCTGGATATTATTTTTGCTTGATTCTGTTTATACATGGAGCAAAAACAACTTCAGAATCAGTATTCCAACACTGATTGCGCAAGATGTCGTCTTTAGAACTCTGTAGCCTCAGAGAATATTTGTTCCTCACTCAAAACTTTCCTTTTCAATTTTTTTGGAAAGGAAAGATAAAGGTGCAGTGGTCTCTTAATTTTTTCCGGATCTGTAAGTGCAATCAATATAAGTTTTAACCGTTTGAGTGCCATTGAGATTATATATGATACAATGTTTAGTGGCAAATAATGTCACAGAAATAATAAACTGGACTGTGGCGCCAAACCAAAAATGTTGGAGATGTCTGTCAATAATTTATTATTTGTCATTAGTTAATAAAGCATGAGGACACACAAGCTTTCTTAAATCACTACAGTAATTGTTTTTCTTAGTAGAAGTTTTTTTTATTGACTATTTTGCTTTACGGCCTTAGTGCCCCAGCTGATGGCCTTGTTGCCCTGGCAAATTATGAACCCCCTTAAGGCCAAGTTGCAAAATCACGGAATTTGAGGCCTGATCTGATGACAGGTTTACAAAGTATTGTTAGCAAACTTGCTTTGTAAAATGTTTTCAATCTGAAATGGCTTCCTAAGATCCTTTATAGCTAAACTTAGCCACAGTAGCTAGCTCAGAATAAAACCTGACATCATGTTTGATACCAGCTTTCAATAAAATGTAAAATCAAAAATGTAATCTCATTCACAAGAACACTTGCCACCTTGAGGAAGTGCTGAGCCTGACAGTGAACAAAGTGAGAAAAGACAGATAAAGGTAACCTAATTTAACAACTGACACAAAGATAACATTTTGTAATAATTTATCAACAATCAACAGAAATACAATTCCATAGTGCAGAAAAAGTAAGTAGACCCTAGATTCAATAGCTGGTGTTGCCCCGTTTGGCTAAATAACTTCATGTTTCTGTTAACTGTCTATAAGTCTCTTACATCGACTGGAAGGAATTTTTGTCCACTCTCCTTTACAGTACAGCATCAACTGTCATATTTGAAGGCTTTCTTGCATGCACAGCCCGCTTCAAGTCCCCCACAAACATTTTGATAGGATTAAGACCTGAGGCTTTCCCTCAGCCATTCCATAACCCTCCATTGCTTTTTTTGGAGCCATTCTGTTGTAGTTCCACTCATGTGGTTTGGATCATTGTACTATTGTAAGATCAATGTTCAATTCAGTTTCAGCTTTTTGACAAATGGCCTCACATTCTCCTCAAGAAATCTTCAGTACAATACGCAATTCTTGGTTGACTCAATAACAGCCCGGCCCTAAGGAATCAAAGAAGCCCAAAACTGCCCTCACGCTTTACAGCTATTGAGGGTTTTCTGTTCAAAGGCAGAGTTTTGTTTTTTCCAGGCATGGCATCTGGAATTGCAGGCAAACTACTCCATCTTTGACTCCAATGTCCAGAGTACATTGCTCAAGCAGTTTTGGTCTTTACTCAGATGTTGTCTGGCAAATGTCATGTGTCTTCATATTCTTTTTTTCAGCTCATGGCCTGAACTCGTGGGACCACCTGTCCTATTTAGCATGCCAGTTTTGGAGCAGCTGATTCAATTTTAGCCTTTTTATGTGATGGTAAAAGGTAGGGGCGTAATAAAGTTTTCCGCATACGGACATTGCATTTCTGTTCATTTTAATTACATGAATGATTTTGCAAGGAGCTCCATAACACTCAAACTAATATTGTATAAGGTATAAGTGCTAATAAAGCAGTAGAACATTTGAGGTGTTGGTACTCCGCTTTGGTACGCTCTTGCCCAAGCCACAGTAATTATTGCTATGGTGGGTTTGAATGAATGCCAGTACAACTAAGGCTCCTTCATGACCAGTCTGCTGCTGATCTAAGAGTGTTTTTTACAGTAAGACAGTTTTATGTAGATGAAAATAAAGTAATGAGAGGTAATGATGTAGGACATCTGGTTTTGAAGTCCTTCCTGCTTCATGTATAAAAAGAATCAGAAAACAAAATGTTGTTAGGAAGCAACTAAAACATCTTAGACTGGAACCTATAAAATTCTGCTATCACCAGTTACTAGGTAAACAACACGGTGAGTTTATTCACCTTCCGACTCCTGGGTCTGGACAAAGCGCTGCGAGAGCATGTGCTGCACCTTGCGGCATCACACAGTAAGAGTTTCTCGTTGCTAATGTGACTAGAAAAGGTTATTTACATTTGTCACGACCAGAGATGTAGTCAAAATAGGCTCTATTCTGCCAATGTTAGATAACATCAGAATCAGTATTTTTCTCTCCCACTCCATAAGTAACTGTGCCCTAAGACTATACCTCAAGTCTACCTAGCCTGACGAGGATTGACTGTCCCCAGAACCTAACCCTGCTAATGATCTAGTTCCTGCTGTTCTGTCTCCGGCCATGGAAACACGTAATCCTGGCCTGTATCCCCAAAGCATCTCGGAGTCCAAGTACTGTTCTAGGATCACATCCCTAGGATAATAAAATCTTTTTCATCATGATCAAAAATGCAAAAGTGATACATTTGTCTCAACCTCTGAATTTTTGGCTATGAAAATTCACTTGAGGTGCTGACTAGTTGCACTGTAACCTATTTAAATGTTATTAGTGTGTTTATACAGGCCATATATCTGAACATATAAAAATATTTTTGCCTAAATCTTAATGTACACCTCAATTTATCGGTTATTAACCAAAAGATTTTCCCAAAGCAATCTAGATGAGACCTTGACTTTTTTTAACAGATTAATAGCACAAATACAACCGCATCAAAACAATAACAACAGAACACATTGAGTTACATCCAGAGAAACTTTAATCATGCACTTTATTATGTCCAAAGTTGATTTAAAAAAAAATTGTTATATATTTTGCTATACTTTTACCTTGAATTGATACAAAACTGTTCTGAACTATTTTGTTCATGTAAACAACCCCAGCATACAATTATTTATCTATAGCTGTACTGTACAGTAGCTACAATAAATCACCGAGGCAACTTTCTAGAAACCTCCCTTTGCCAGAGAAAGCTCAGTCCTCACGTAGTCAGCTAACTCCGAACTATATAGCTTGTATAAGCATACTTGCTATGTTTACTGTACACAGTTGTGCTGTTCAACCAAACTGAAAAGCATTGTCCTAATAATGTAACTAGCTAGCGAAGTCAACTAGCATGATGGCTAGATTTAGCTAGCTATATCTCTAACGTCGTTAGTGAGCTTAGAATTTCACTTGACTTACCGCAGACTTGACAGGCTATTTACCTATCATATAGCCAGTAGCTGATTGTCTAGCTGGTTGCTAGTTAACCTTACTAGTAAGTTAGGTAGGTAGGTAGGTAGATAGATATTGATATGTTTAGTCACGCAAATTGATTCACGTAACGCTAGCAATGTTAACATGTCATGAGTTTAAAGCTAAATTGAGTGACGTTTTATAGTGTTAGCTAGCTAAGCTAACGCAACACACGTTAACGTTAGATGAACGTATTAAATATTGTTTCTTAACAAGCAACGGTTAACTTAGTATCCCTCCAAGGGATTTACCTGATGCGTTCTTGTCTCCTCCAGTCCCACATACAAGAGGAATTAGGTAGCTAATGAAAACAGCTAGCGATATCCCAAGCGTAGAAAGTCAGTGAATGTGTGGCAGCCAGATAGCAAACGTTCGCTAGGTTCACCGCTTATCGCGAATCTACACAACATCCGCCTCTTCGAGAGATTTGACGTAACGATGATTACGAGAGGTGTGTCCAGCCATGTCCCGCCAGCCTCCTTGCTATTGTGGGTATGACGATGGCATATCTTAGTTTAAAGCACATTGTTGCACGTTTTTTTTGTGTAAATTATACACTTTTTGTAGACACGTATCAAACTATACCTTTGACAATGTCACCATGAGAAATAAGAAATTGAGAAAAGAACATTAAAGATGTTCAGAAGTAGATATTAAATGTCAACGTAAACATTTTGACTAGGATGGATATTATCTATTTTCCAGCAATACCATCACATTGAAATGATTGGATTTCATGTAATAACATTTAGAAAATGTTCAATACGAATGAGACAGTAGGTTAGGTGGGTTAATCTTGTTCAGATATTTCCTTTTATCTTCCTCTGAAGCACAGGGGCCTGCATTATTAATTATTTTAACCAAACGGACCGTAAAGTCTGAGATTCCTGAAGACCGCAGAGTTTTCAAGTGTGTAAACTGTACACAAATCAGTCTCCAAAGCACTTGATTACAAAGCAGCTCCAAGTACACACTTATTTCACTTTTATCTGTTGGTATATGTCAGTGTAAACAAGCATTTAAATTATTTGACTAAAATAAGGCTATTACAATGCAGCTATTTTTTTTATTACTCTCCGGTTAATAATATTAACAGTCTGCACTATTAACCTCTATGAAAAATATTTTTTCACACTCCCATTCACAAGGCTGGCATATCCTTTTTGTACATTATATTGCTTGTCCAATCTGGGGAGTTTGAGCATGCAGGTTACAAGATGTTGGTACTGGTGATTCAGGCCTATCCCACTGCCCAGTCCCAAAGCATATATTTATTTTTATGGGAAAGCATTCTGCCGGCTTGCATTTATAAAGCACTTATCATAAACAACTTGTTAAATTCTATACATCTGACAAATTATAAAAAATTACTTGCAAAAGTGCCAAAAATCTGTGTTTTGACATATCATTTTAGGAATAATTTAATCCACTTTATACATTTTAAAACACTTGCACTCACATAGACTCTTTCAGTTTGTCCTTAAGACATTGGTGACCAGGAACTGAACCTACACAATTCTTACTTAATGGTTTGTAACAGGGTATGTCCGATATCTGTTGACACTGATCATGATAAATAACATAAACAAGCTGAATTGTTTCCATGCAAAGATCTATGTCTGCCTGTCATTGAAAGTGAAATTATAATTGCTGTTTTACACAACTGGAAAAATTAATGATTGATATGATTTTGTGTAAGGTTCATTCTAACTGTCAGCACACATGTTCCAACATATGTCAGGTTCAGTCATACACTTTGTATGTACTGCATATTTCAATTATTGATCTGAATTACTTACAATCCCGCTACATTAATCACTTCTGAAACATAACAGTAAAACTTGCAATAAAGTAAGGACCATGCACAGTAGTGATTGTTTTGAGTACCCTCCTAATACACATTTTAGAAGTCATTAACTATATTTATATCAACCTAACAAAAAGGTAAAAACATAATTCTTGACTAGATAAATATATTCTCCCAACTGTTCTCTGTTAAATCCTGAACGTTGATTTAATACATTTGAAACTGATTGATTTATTTGCATCTATTTCATTAAATTGTTATTTTAAATGTCACTTTACCTATTGGATCTTTATCAGAACAGCCTGTGTTTCGGTGTGAAATCATAGGGAGAAAAAATAGTAATTGTAAATCCTTAAATGACTCTAAGGTTAATCCTTTCAACATACATAACTTTCTGGAGAAGTGTAATATTCCTTCCTTAATTTCAAGAGGATTCTGACTTCCTGAGCACGTTGGTGGGAAATTTTTTTCATTTGGGTCAAACTGGCATCACCCCAAGAGAAATGTGTTCTTCTATGCATCTCTTTAATATAATTTATTCACAACATTACCTAATGTGTATCTCACCATCATAATGATGAAAAAGGCTTTTAGCCATGTAGAATAGTGCCACCAATTTGCAAACAAATAAGTGTCTTTAGCATTGGTAATAATACCCAAATCACAATAAATATAGTGTCCCTACACACACAGTATGCATTGACTATCTTAATTAACTATATGAATCATCATTCCAGTTTCCCATCTATACTAACGCCTGTAGGGATACAGGACCCTTCTTGGTCAGAACATATTCCAATTATGATTTCCTCTGAGAAATTCAACTATCTGGGGATAGAAGTAACAAAGCTTTATCCCCACTATTTAAAGCAACTTTCTTGTACTTAAAAAAACAAAGGGTTCTTGGGCAGAACCCTTCCCAATTCTCTTACTGGGAAGAATTAATGCCATTAAAGAGTTTTTTTGTCTTTCGCTTGCTTTAATCCAGAACATCCCTATTCATATAAGTCCTTTTTAAATAAACTGGACAATTGTACATGTATTTATCTAGATCTAGAGAACACATAGAATAGGTATAATGCACCTTTTTAATTACAAATTGGAGTTATGATTAGATCTCCCAAACCTTATAGTTCAATATGTATCTATATAATACACTTTACAATAGAAATATTACATGATGTTATTTTGTTCCTGAACTAGAATATAATATTTTGTGATGTAATTTTATGTCCTAAGTTTGGAACTTTTTTTGGATAAGTGTTTTTGTGGTGAGTCTCATTAATTGAATAATCTGTTTTGGTCCACAGTTGTGGTCTGCAATTGTTGCAGTAGTAGTAGTAGTAGTAGTAGTAGTAGTAGTAGTAGTAGTAGTAGTAGTAGTAGTAGTAGCAGTAGTAATAATGGTGGTAGTAGCAGTAACAATAGTAGTAGAAGTAGTAGTAGTGGTAGTAGTAATAGTAGTAGTTGTAGTGGTAGTAGTAGTAGCAACAGTAATAGCAGTAGTATTAGTAGCTGTAGTAGTAGTACTATGCTCTTTTGAAGCTTGAATCTCTTGTTTATAAAAAAAACACATACTATTACCTGAGAAAAACCTAATTAGTTTGACCTGTATTGAACACACAAGCTAAGAGGCAATACAACCAAAACATTCACTTCAACGCACAGGCATCAACAAAAGAAACACAAAGTTTAAAATGCATGTCTCGGTGAAGTTTTACCATTATTTACATAATGATCAATCTGCATATGTAAATGTAAAAACAAATGGATCCATACATGAAATGTCCACTAGAGAGCACTGTCCAACATTGTATAATGCTAACCAAAAAAAATTTCACTCTCGCACGGAAATGAAACGATTTCCCGTTTGCATCTTAGATTTAGATGTATGGACCACTGTAATCTGTTCAACCTTTAAGATTTGTGCATGCAGTTTGGTTTGTTTCACTTGTTTCATTATTCATTGGGCCTACTGTACTTGATCCAATGTATTCAAGGTAAAACCTATAATGAAGTTAAAGGCACACCGGTTATATCAACAAACCACTGCATTTGGCAATGTAGAACCTCCCCCTTTTCTCTGGCAAGATATACTCATAGTCTGGGCCAAGTTTGGAGGTCAACCAACAGTCTCTTTTCCATCACACTGCCTATAATAAGTGAACTTGATTACAATTTGTATTACTGACAGATGTATTTGCTATATTAAGAAGGCTGTAACTATGCCTGGTTTTGCAGGATACATATTTACACATTACCCAGAAAAAGCTTGTTACATACAGACTACAGGATTGGTTAATGTTTTACGAAAAGAGGAGAGGATGCTGTAAGATGCTTAACCAGCAGAACCAGATATAAAGTCCCTTTTTATCCTGACTCTTCCAAATCCGCATGTCGATGCTACAATTACTACGCTGAAGCAGGACTCGTGTCCAGAGTGGGACTTTGTAAGCAGTCCAGGGGTAAAGGGTTCAGTCACATGCATGAATGGAATGAATGAAAGGGAGTATTGTCTGTTCCACCAGGGCGTTATGAATGCACATTTCTCTCTACCTGCGTTCCAGTTTCCTATTTTGTTATACGGGAACACTGTGCTCCTGCGCAGCCTGTTTTCCGATCTGTCCGAGTGACGATGAGAGACGGGGCATGCAGCAATGGTGCTGCAGGGCTGGTTTTATGCAACAATGAGGTGAGGGGGAGTGTCATGGTGGAAAGACAAATGTCTCCTCCCTTTGAGTATTGAATAGTCTTGTTTGCGTTAGTGAAGATGTAATTAGGCGTCCCAAAGCAAGGCAAAAAACAATGCATGCTCTTGTTGCATGTGTGCGTGTCAATATGATCGTTATCATTAGGCACTAGGCTAAATGTGACGAGCTAATTCCATGGTGGCAGAGAGGCTTGTGCATTATAAACATGCTCTTTTCTTCCCTTGCTTTGCTGTAATCCCCATCTCACTCTCCCTTTCTTCTCTCGTGTGCTGTTGTGTCCACATTTTCCCCATCACCTTTCACCCACTTCTTCCTTTAGAAGCAAAACTCCTTGCTTACTGTCAAGCAGGTTTTTCATTCAAGAAATCACAAGGAATCCAGACAAGTTGTTGAGAAATATTTATTTTCTGAGATACTGCAACAGTCTTCCCAAACCATGACCCTACCATAGTCATTAGCCAACTTGTTTGTTAAGGCTAATGCACAATGTTATATAGATGGAATGTATCATTTTTGCAGATTTAAACTATTTTGCATCAGTAGTGTTGGAGCTTTTATTGTGATATGTCATGTAACATCGTACAAATCATTGCATACATACAGAACCATGCAATCAGTCTTGTTCTCATGGTTGTGTTGGAATGGAATGTGAGCAGGACAGACTAACAGCAAGTAATGGGGCAGCGCATCATAGGAATGGCAGTTTGCTGAGATTTCAGCCATGTAGCTTTGCTTCTCCATCTCGTCTCCTGTTTCTGGCAGCTCTACCTACACCCTAGACGATCCGGCAGCTGCCTGTATTCATGTCGTGCCCTGCAAACACAGAAACACACACAGCCTGCGAGATAACAAGGGACTGGTTCCAGTGAGCTGGGGGAGGCAGGAGGCTCTAAAGTACTGCTGTATGGACCTCTGCAGCCAGGGACGTGGAGGTGACACAATCTCCTGCAACACCTTATTCCTGCTGGTTGTGTTGGAGAACCGCTAGTTCTGAGAGATAGAAATGTGTGTGTGTGTGTGTGTGGGTGTGTGTGAGAGAGAGAGAGGACAGGATTCTGCATCATGAGAGCAGCTGTTGTTTATGTTTGCATGCCTGAGCGTTCTCCATTTTCATTTTCTGTTCAAAAGTGAGTCAAAATTTGTGTTAAAAGTACATCTCCAGTATGTTTACCTGAACCATCATGCTTGGTTTGGTTCCAACCAGCTGGTGCTTAATCCAAGGCACTGCGTTGTAGGGAAACCTTGTGTTAACCTTCCTACAGTTTTGTGACACAGCCACATGCTGTGTAAACACCAAGTTAACTCGCCAAGATAAGTTAGTTATGATGAGTGGACTCTGAGGCCCCCACTCAACTCAACACATACAACACAATGTCATCATGACATTGCATATAGATAGATAGATAGAGGTTCACTACCTGAGTTAATAGAAGTATAATCATTGTTTGAGGTTTGTCACGTGCACAGTCCATGGTCCCTGAATAATGTTTGAATCCATGTTAAGTGTTATGTGACTGTAGAACATTAACCATGCTCACATAACTGATATGACCTTCTACAGTATGAATTTCAAAGGCCCATAATGAGAAAAATTTATCTAAGATAACAAAATATGTATTCAAAATAAGATTTTACTAGGATAAAAAAACAGTGCAGAACCATATTTCAATAGAAATGGGAAATTACTGCATTGTGAAAAGATTTGTCATACAATAATAAATCTATTACAAGGAAGTAGCCATAACATAGCACTGTTTGGTCTCTTGTCACTGCCCTTTTAGTGTGGGATAAACAGCCTCTAGCTCTCTTTCTCGTCGGTCGGCTCTGATGTTTTTTTTTTATCATTCCAAGGACGGAAATGGCCTTTTTATACAGGGTATCTCTACCAGCATTGTGAAGGTGAGTCATACCAGATAACTGGCAAGAACATCTGCTGAAAAATACATCTAAGAAATACTAAAAGAGAACAGGCTGTTGTTAGGCTTGAGTAATTCCATCCTTAGATAGCCTTGGCTGTGGACTCCAAGGTAACACAGAGATCTCCTGGTGTCACAGCATTTTAGCGACTCCTTCCCTACAAAGAAAACTGAGGTAGTAATGTGAGTAAGCGGCCGCTATTATGCATTGACCGGGATCATTTCCTGGTTGGGAATTGTTGTGATTAAATGGGTCTGTCGATATCATTGGATATGACGAAATTGGGGAAGGGACAAAAAAGGGGTGCGGGGGCAAAGGTCATGTGGGCTGGCTTCTTGGACTGGTGGCCTGAGACGGAATCGGAGGCTGCAGGTATGGTAGGGTCAACCATATGGTAGCTGCTGGTACTGTAGGTCCTGGGTTGAGAAGGCTGGCTGTCAACACTTGTCTCCCCATTTTGTTGCGATTTTGGGTTTCAGCACAATGTAGTAGGGCAGGGCAGGGCAGGGCTATAGCCAGGATCTGTAGCCTATGGAGGCAAGAACAGAGCCTAGACTAGAGACTGCGATCTGTTTATCTGTGTTGTCCGGTAAGTTAGTTTGACAATACAATTTGCCAGTATTTGCGATTGTTATGAATAAGCAATTTCAGAGTATTGTTTACATTATTTTCAATCAAAGTTATATTTTTCCACTATAACAGGCCTTGTCAGGTGAGGCAACTATTGTGGAATAATGTAATATTTTAATGAAAAAAATCAGCACTACATTTCTATTGACTTTTAGACATGTGGTCTAATGAAAAACTTAGCATTCTGTCATGTGCTTATTTGTGAAACATTTGTAATAAGTTGGCTCATGAATAACAATGCATCTGTAATGCTTACTTTACTTTGAAATTAGAAAACAAAGTCCTGATGTGATGGTTCCAAAGAAGAATTTGTTACAGACTGCATATGTAAATGCAGATTTAGAGAGTTAAAATCAAAGATTTGATGCACTGTGTTACATCCAATATTTATTCAAAATCCCAGAATAATCCAGTTAACTGTCCGGTAGTCCACAAATGTTGTGGTAGCTGTCAGAAAACAATAATGAAAAGGCGTATGTGTTCAGATTAATCAATGAGCCAAAAACAGCTGTGATTATCAGAGACTATAAAATAGAAAATGGTTGGATGGCAAGTTCCCTGAATGTATCAGTTTCCTTTCAATTGTAAAACCTCTCCCATAGAACAACATAAAAATAGTGTCTGGAGCCTAAACAATTCTTTGCCAAGAGTTCCTGAGGGACAACATAATCAAATATGCTGATTTCCATCTTAAGCAACAACATCACTCCATCATAAACTATATACACACTACATATAGATGGTGCACAGCTAGAATATCATGAAAGAAGTATAGCTGTGACGGAAACCTTTTTCCCCTTTCCCTCAAAACACTAGTAGTTAAAGAAAATAACATGTAATACAAAAAACACAAAATCATAATAACATTGTTAACCATTCAGTGCAGACATTCACTGAAAGAGGAGCAGTTTGTGAAACACAGGTGAATAGCTGGTGCTCCTAGACTGAGTCAAAGTCATCCACTAATGTTTCAAACAGCAGATCCACATTGGTTTCTTTGCACATCAGAATACTAGAACACTTACACTGGTGAAAAAGTGATGAAGAATGTTTTTAAAGAGTGCACCCCAGTAGCAAAGTCTTCCAGTGCAAGAACAAAACGGGAAGATTAGGACACTGCCATACAAATAAAAAAGGAGCCATATGCATGTAAATGTGTCCTTGTGCTGATCTTTTGTATTACTATTCTGTATACGCTTCATGTTTTGTATGTACCCCAGGAATACTATCTGCTGTTTATGCAACAGCTAATGTTGACCCAAATAAAAATCCTACAACTATGTGTACCAGAATGCACAATACAATCCTTAATAAGAGTCAATCTTTGCCTCTGGTTTCAAATTATAGGAATAAAGGGAGATGCACCTGTCTGAAATTGTCTGTGAATTTTACAACATGGTATCACGTAAGTCTTCATCGGCTGTATACTTGGAAATTCTCTCTGTTTTCGGTCCTCTCAGCATGTCCACTACGTGGCTGGATTTGACGCTTTCCCTCGCAGCCCATTAGTTTCTCACTAAGCCAGAGGACTACTTCATATTGGTTCCTCTTGGTATTGCAAGGCACCTGCGGTGCCCTCATCTCTCTGCCTCCATGGCGACGCTGGCCTGTTCACCGGAGGGCTGCTGGGCGACAGCACGGGGCCACCCGGGGGGCGTCAGCTGAGAGGGCAGCTGCCCTGGAGTCCACGGGCCCTGCTGGGTCGGACCTAGGGCAGGGGAATCTATAGCCCAGTTGACCTGAGGAGTAGGAGAGGTCGCCATGGAGGCAATGGGACTGCTGCTGTTGAAGCTCTCTGAGGCCTTAAGACGGGAGAACATGGCCATGGCATCTGGGAAGTTGGGAGGTGTTGCTGGTGTGTTGGCTGGAGTGTGCATCTGTTGAGGAGACAGGCATTAATAAGCCTTTTGTAATTATCCGATTATTATGAAACTTTGAAACACTTTTAACCAAATTCTACATCAGATGTCAGGCAACACAGAGTACTAGAAAATCATCAGGCATTGAATGAAACATTAATTTGAACAAATGTTTAATTGCAGTATTTTCATAAAAAGAGACATTATGTGATTGTGCCTAATTGTAATCAAGGCATGGCATTGTTTTTGGTTGTGATCAATTTGCAATGTACAAACATTTTTATGGAATTATTGTAATTATGTTCTCACCCCGGACCATCCACTTCAACAAAAATTTGACCACAGACGAAATTACTTGCGTATTCTCTGATCTACAACATCCTGCGCTAAGCTTGCCCTCAGTCTACAGACAGTAAGCTTGCTCTGTTACTGCCAAACAGGAGCAGTTTACCAAAACCAACCATGCTATGCGTATGAGTACTTAATAGGGTCCAAATGAATCATACCCTCCAGGAGGACATACAAAGTGACAGCAAACATGTTACAACTGTGAAGGCTACAAAACTATCCAATTTCCCACAAGAGGAAACAGGTGCCCTTCAATAAAAATGCTTGCCCTCTGACTATGGTAAACATACACTTCCTTAAAATAATTGACAATTTATCTTAATGTCATTAACAAGCACTGAAATTGGCACAGGAACAAAACAACATCACAGGTTCATCAATGGTTAAATATTACTTGATAAGAATATAACTAGATAACTGCAAGCCACCCCACATGGGTTTCTAAGATAAATATGGTACCAAGAACAACACCAAAGACAAAGGAACAACACAGAAAAGGACTAAAAACAGACCATATTAACATTTACAATATGTAGCTTGGGAATCAAGATTTCTGAAATTGAAACCTCACTAACACAAGAAAACATTTATATTCAAAACAGTTAAATAATTTGTTTGATGCTGCTGTCGTAGCTACATGATACATCTAAAACACAAAATTTAGAAATGCAAATCGAGGAGGTGTTGCTATAAGATAATGTGAAACAAAATGGCTACAGGATTACTTGCCTCACATGAAGCCTATTCTTGTAGGCAGTTGTTCCAACAAAATGAATTTGGATAGCCTACATCCCAACCAAAAAACGTGGATGAATGAAAAAGACAGATCCCACTGAAAGCAGCAATCAAGGAACCGAACAACACTGTGTTACTCCAGTCACTTGACAGAGTCCATGATACCATATATCTCTAACAAGATTCCCATTACCTTTGGAAGAAAAACAGTCCCAAAACATCACATACACACCACCATACCAAGTGGGGAGTAGATTTGTTCTGCAAAAAAGTACCATTGCTATTTTTATGCCAAACCCACCTTAGGTGTTTGCAGCCAAAAGGTCTCATCTTTCCATAGAACCTGGTCCCAATCAAAGTTCCAATAAAGTTTAGCCAAATTCAGCCGCTGATGTAGAGGCTTCTGTCAGGCAATACATTTAAGTGACTTTTTGGCATTGAGGTACTGTAACATGTAATTGTGGTTGCTGCTTGTAACTGTAGGAGACCCTAAGATTCAACCAACTGTGTATCTACTATATGGATAACTGTATAACTCTCAAACCATCCTCTTCAATGTATATTGGGGGAAAATACAGTTGTGTCCTTCTCATAAAACCTCCAGTTGATTTAAACAACTTAATTATAGCAATTATAGTGGACATGGGTATCTTCAGGAATGCAGAGGTATTTGTTTTACTGTGAATTAGAAATATATACTGTGACATGCAAATGAATACAAACTTCTGACAGATTCTCTGACATTACTTCAATGCAGGATAATGACTCAAATCCTTGAGTCATTATCCAGAAATATTGTATAGAAGTGAGGATTGATGAAACAATGTGAGAATCTTAATTACGTTTCCTTTAACTCTCTTTAACCTGTTTTCAAAACCTATTAGATAGGAAGGTGAAAGGGGACGGCACTCTCACCTTTCTATCCAATTTTAAAAAGAAGAGAAAGTATACAATGACCTTTCATTATATTGGAGTTAAAGGAAACAGAGGAATCAGGCATTTGACAGCTATTAACATTTTACACAATGTCTATGTGAGTGACAGTCAGAACCAGCTACCATAATGTCCACAGCCTGTCCAGAAATAACCACTAGCCCTTACCCTACAGGGTCTAAACACAGTCTGCATGTGATTTGGGGCTTGGTGGAATTTTGACAGCATTGCTTATGCCTTACTCAAAATGTCAAGGGGGAAGTTGCTTGGGGTGGTTTCTAGACTGCCAGGATTCCACAATCCTTGGGGTTTGAGGTGGAGCTTAATTAAAAAACTTGAGACATTGGTTGGAATTTGTTTTTGCATTGCTGTACACATACCAATTTGCATTGGTACACACTTGACACACCCACAGCACCGTATCAGGCTTATCAGGCAGTTCTGGGAAAGTCTTGCACAGCAAAATCAGATTAGTAAATTGAGAAACACCCGAAAGGGTTGAACAATTGTGTTGCCCCTTTTATACTGTCACAGTGTACAATTCCTTACTTTAATGGTGTAATCAATCGCAGGTACTCAACTATTAGTGAGAGGGTTTGTCACATATTTCCTAGTGGCATAGGGCCGGGATGGATTTTGTAATTTATTGGCAGGTATAAAACCAGTGCAATTTTTTTTTACAGATTTAAAGCTTATTTCCTTCATTTCTACACATTGTGCAATGGAACAAAAGGAACATTTTAAGGTATGAAAGTTTTCTTGATATTAACATGTTTATTTCTCGCACTCTAAAGCCCCGTGCACACTGCCTGCTAACTAGCACTACAAAGATGCATGCTCCCATTCATTTTCAACGGTAGCCAGCAAATCACGGTGACAGTGGGCGGAGCGACTCTCAGAGACAAAATCTCCTAGCGGCAGCGACAGTTGAGAATTCAGAAATGTTCAACTTTATGCTAATTTCCAACGAGAGGGCAGTGACGGAGTTCGGCAACTACCAATGGCAGGGAAGATGTTCTCTGCATCTTGAAGTCCCTTCTCTTTTCTACTCGCTATCTTAAAACCTGCTCGCAAGCTCAAAAAAGGATGAAAAACGTATTACTGCGTTGACTAGTTACCCTACTTCTCTGGCTTCATATAGAGATATAATTCTAAAAATGGATGCATGGATGAATGTTTTAGAGATGGTTGGTGTTCAAATAACAATTTACCTTGTTTTACGTTATGCATGTATCAGTCAACCGTGATCACTGAATTGGCATCATGTTGATAGATAATACATTTTTACTAGTGGTGTCACGCAAATAATACATACTTGTTAATAATTGCGGAGACTGATGTTTCCCCTATACTGGTTGACTGGTTGTCTCTGGCATAAATAAGGAAGACACGCCCCGCCCGAGCGGGCAGTGTGCATAGTTGAGCGAGCAGGCAGCATGCACATAGTGTAACACTTCAGTCCAGCATGTTAAGAATAGCATCCATTGACTAACTCTAGCTACAAACATCAGTCATATCTCGGGGCATATTGGATTATTGAATAAGATTATCGAATTAGATTAAAAGAAAAATTAAATGACACTCTTATTTAGAGTCACTTACAGGAGCAATTAGGATTAGGTACCAGTTTGTTTACCTTTATGGCTGAGGTTACTAGCCAAATGCTCTACAAGTCATTGTAAAAATTAAAAAACACAACTTTTATCCATTCTCTCAAATCTTTTATTCATTAACCTTTATGTATTCTCTCTGATTTTTTGTTGTTAATTCTTTACCTAATCCATTCTCAGATATCCTCCACTTCGATCTGAGGTCTTTATACAAAGAATATATTTAGTTTTCTAAATAAATGAAATGTATGTCTGTTATGGCTCAGTTTTAACTCCACAAAGTGTTAAAAAGGAAGAATATATGTGGATAATAATCATAACTCAGGAATGTTTTTTTCATGGTGCAGACTAGTGATACACACAGATAAGGAATTGAATAAACTGCATGGCTGAGAGCTATGTGGCAAACAGAATAGCAAGTCAGGCAACACCTTGCAACTCCTTAAATTAAATTTGGGGCAAATATACTGCCTGCTATATTTTATTTAATTAGATGGCTCATTCATTACAAAAAAACATTATTAAAAAAATCTGCGTGCCACAATCATTTGCATAATTATCTAATCTAACTGATTTGTATAAACATGAGATAACACAAGCTAAACTCCCATCATCCATCCACATTAGAAAGGCCATAGAACACATAAATGAAATGAGAAAAAAAAGGTTGTTCAACTTCACAAATTAGGCCATGGTTTATAAAAGATATCTACATCCCAGTGTCCACATGAAAATGGTCACTGACCATAGGATCAAGCTTTTGCAATGGCCATAACAGTCCCCTGACCTAAATCCCATTGAAAACATGTGGGGTGAGCTGAAGAGGAGAGTCCCCAAGTAGGATCTGGAGCGTTCATGTATGGAGGAATGGTCTCAAATCAATTCCTATGTGTTCTCCCTACTCACCAAGCATTATAGGAAACAACTCAGAGCTGTTATTTTGGCAAAAGGAGGGTGCACAAAGTACTAAATGCAGGGATGCCAATAATTGTGGAACTGATTTGTTGGAATAACATAATCTGGGTTTTTTTCTCTGAACAATTTTCACTCAAACCTTCACAGGATTTTTTTGATTGTACGATCAAGCTGATAAAAAGAAAAAAAAATCACAATTTTTTTCTTCATATTTACTTAGGGTGCCAATAATTCTGGAGGGCATCTCTAAATTGTTGCTCCTATTTCCAATATATTCAACTGTTTAGGAAACTATATATCTACCCCTAGACCTGAAGCACTGCGGAAGTTATTCAGCTACCCAATGATAGCAAAGCACGCTTTGCTAGTTCAAAAAATGATCAGCAAATGTATGAAAAGAACAGTCTTTGACCAAATACAATGCTATTTCACAGAAAACCTATTGACAACATACTATAAATCGGCATTCTTGTATGAAAGGGCACTAAACGTGCATGGCATTGACACAAATTGTTAATGATTGGCTCAAAGAAATTGAGACTAAGAAGATTGTAGTAGCTGTATTGTTAGATGCAATGCAGGTTAAGATATTACTTATCATAACCTGGATGAAAAAAGAAAACTTTGGTTTATGTCTTTAGAAATGACCTTCCACTGACTTTGACAAAAGCTTGTATGTCTATGTATGCTGATGACACAAAATTATGCATGTCAACTAAAACCAGGGGTGGACCTTAAGGATTTTTGGTGCTAGCAAGCCAGGCTAGTAGGCCAAAATTTCCACTAGCCCGGTTAAAATGTTACTAGCCCTGTTTGTAACTCTATTTACAGAGTAACGAACCAGGCTAGCCGTTTAAATGGATGTTTTCTATATATTTTTCCAGTATTCATGTTAAATTAGTCTGTGCACAATATTATATAACGACTTAGAATGAGAGAACAGTTTTGTAACTGCAGGTCACCCAAAAATATCCAACCAAGTGTAATTAGCAAAAGATTTAAGTAGTGCATACAAAAGTATTCACTCAAACGTAGGCTGCATTTAAGATTATGTAACGTTTACTTAACATTCAATGAACGTTAACGGCAGCTGGTAGGCTAATGAACATGATATAACTACTGGTGGTATTTAATAGTGATCATGACAAATATGTATAAAACACACTAACAGGTTGCAAACGTTCAGTTTACTGAACGCAACCTTACTGTTTTGGCACTAAACTAATTCTAAAATGATTGACGTGTTTCGGGGCTTGTACAGAGACAAAAATATTAAAGTACTTTACAGTTGTAGCTACAGTAACCAAGGGGCGAGGCTTAGCGAAGGTTCCGACTATTTATTTCAAGGCGAGTCTGGCGGACTGATACTGAGCCTCATAATACGGGGGCTGACGACTCATTATCTTAGTCACCGCATTTAAAACTCCCTCAAATAATTCGCAAAAATTCACTCGCCTGACGGACTAGTGGTTCTAAAATTAGACTCACTCGAAATGTAAACTACTCGTTTGAGGCGAGCGGGCGAGCTTGATTTCCAGCCCTGACTGAAACAATAAAATACACTACCATTCAAAAGTTTGGAGTCACTTAGAAATGTCCTTGTTTTCAAAAGAAAATTTTGACCATTAAAATAACATAACATTTATCAGAAATTCAGTGTAGACATTGTTAATATTGTAAATGACTACAGTAGCTGGAAATGGCTGATTTTTAATGGAATATCTACATAGGCGTACAGAGGCCCATTATCAGTGTCAGGGCCTAACCGTGGATGCATCTCTATGTTTTGTTTTTTTGGTGCCCAATTAGAGGCAGCTGCCCGGCATTGCCTTTAATTGGGGCTCCTATTTAAGTTGCTGTTTTCTGACTTAAGTGGTGGATTATTGTTTATGCCTCGTGCCCCTCAGTTCTCACATGCTACCTCTCGTTTTGTTATTTTATATAGACACTGTTTAAGGAATGTTTGCCCACAACCTCTCTGCGTCTCTGGTCCTGTCTTCCAACCATGACAATCAGCAGCCATCAGTCCTGTGTACCAACGGCATGTTGTGTTTGCAAATCCATGGTTATCATTTTAAAAGGCTAATTGATCATTGGAAAAACCTTTTGCAATTATGTTAGCACAGCTGAAAACTGTTGTGCTGTTTAAAGAAGCAATAAAACTGGCCTTTTTTAGAACTGTTGAATATCTGGAGCATCAGCAATTCTGGGTTTGACTACAGGCTCAAATTGTCCAGAAACAAAGAGCTTTCTTCTGAAACTCGTCAGTCTATTCTTGTTCTGAGAAAGGAAGGCAATTCCATGTGAGAAATTGCCAAGAAATTGCCAAGATCTCGTGTAACATTGTGTACTACTCCCTACACTGAACAGCGTAAACTGTCTCTAACCGTAAATAGAAAGAGGAATGGGAGGCCCTGGTGCACTGAGCAACTGAGCAAGAGGACACATACATTAGAGTGTCTAGTTTGCGAAACAGAGGCCTCACAGGTCCTCAACTGGCAGCTTAATTAAGTAGTAAAACACCGGTCTCAACAGCAACAGTGAAGAGGGGACTCTGGGATGCTGACCTTCCAGGCAAAGTTGCAAAGAAAAAGCCATATCTCAGACTGGCCAATAAAAAGAAAAGATTAAGATGGGCAAGAGAACCCAGACACTAGACAGAAAGATTTGAAGAAAAGTGTTATGGATAGATAAATCTAAGTTTACTGTCTGCTAAACTGGGGAGAGCTATGTTTGTGATGAAGCAGTGTTCTGCTTTCTTGACGTCACAGCTGACAAACAAATCTTACAGACCCTAGTTCTATCACACTTGGACAACTGCCCAGTTAGATTTGGTCAAGTGTTGCAAATAAGGACATTGGCACATCAATGTTGGCACAGAACAAAGCAGCTTGTAGAGCCCTTAAAAGTACACAAAAGGACATGCTTGGCAATCTCTCCTAGCAAGTAGCGAGATTGAGTTCAACATTCATTTTTGTTAGAGGTGCTGAAAGTGCCAACCTAGTTCTTCAAACAGTTAACACAATTGACACCCACAACCAGACAGGACATGTCACTAGAGGTCTCTTCATAGTCCCCAAGTACAGAACAGAGGATGGGAGGCACATAATACTGAATGTAACTCTCTGTGATTGTTACTCAAGCTACAAATAAAATCTGAATCAAAAACAACACATTGTTTTTACATTAAAATTGTTTTATTTAGATGAATGAGACTTTAAGCCGATTTTGACTACATAAATGTGTGTGAACACAATCTAATTTAAATACGGTAAAATGAAATGTAAATATTAGATTCACACTAGCAACGAGAAACCTGCTGCGCAGAAAGGTGCAATACATGCACAAGCAGCTCTGTTGAGACCCCTAACCTGGAAGGCATATAAACTCTGTATAAACGTATAACGGCGTATAAATGTCAGTGTTGTTTACCTGGTAAGTAACATGGCATTCTACACTGAAGAAGTGCTGTTGCTGATGGTTGTAGAATTGTTTTGGTGCCAATGTGAGATGTTTTAGTTGCTTCCCAAAAACAGATTTTTTCTTCATGATTTTCTTCCTTTCTTCTGTTTCTGGAAATGCAAGGACTTTCAGGACCAGACTTCATAATATCACTTCTCATTACACTCTGAATGAGATGTCATCTTTAGACACCAGTAGCAATGGGGAATATTGGTCAGAGAAGTGTCCCACATTACCTAGGAATTTTCATCTGTTAACACTATAAAATGTTTCTCTGAAGTAGTCTGGTATTATCATTGTATCTTTGTACTTCTGTTATGTTCTGCTATTGTGTATATGTATATAATGTACACCGATCAGCCATAACATTATGACCACTGACAGGTGAAGTGAATAACACTGATAATCTCGTTATCATGGCACCTGTCAGTGGTTCTGTCCTCAAAGTTAATTCTGTCCTCAAAGTTCATGTGTTAGAAGTAGGAAAAATGGGCAAGCGAAAGGATCTGAGCGACTTTGACAAGAGCCAAATTGTGATGGTTAGACTGGGTCAGAGCACTTCTAAAACTGCAGCCCTTGTGGGGTGTTCCCGGTCTGCAGTGGTCAGTACCATTGCAGTACCAAGGATTATTATGTCCTTTTTTAGTTATGTTTGGACAACAGGAATAGTTGATGCTTCATCGGCTACAGATGATGCAGACCCTAATAACATATCAAATACCAAATTTGCTTTGGCCAAAAAATATTCAGATATAATAACTGGCGTTCCAGTCAATTGGGCAATACAATTATGTGACCTTCTGGCTTATGAACAAGATTTAGCATTGATACTGCATCTGTTTACAAAACTGTACACCTGAGTTACACACTTCCAGGTATGTGTAGTCGGTGGTTAAGTGGACACATGTTGTGGGACTTTGTTTGTGGCAGCTGCAATGTTCAGTCAGATGATCTGGCTCTGAACACAGAAACACACAGGAGACAGACCGTATTTTCTCTCATCTGGAACTGCAAAGTTGCTATAGAAACAGTCCTGTTTAATAGGGTTGGATCCTGTAGGAACTGCAGCGGCGGAGACAGTACATAAGGGCTTGTTTTAGAGTTCTGTTTTTCTCAACCTTTATTCTATTGTGTATTGTTGGTTTGCCATATTTGTGCCTCAGAATAAACAATGGCAAACTGTACCCAGTACTAAAGCTCTACATCCTGCCAACCAGCATTGTCCATATGAAACAAATGTGCTATTGTCCACCAGGCAGTGAACTCTGTTCAAAGAGCATGTTTACAGACACATTTTCCATTCATACTGCATTAGAATGGATCTAAATGTAGACACTAAAGTTTAAATACCTATCACAAATAGTAGGCAATAACTAGGGTAGTAAGTAGTACAGGATCCAGAAACTGTTATGAGGACTGTTTAGCATTCTTGATCCATGACTACTACAGACCCTCTTAGTATCCTATAAACTGCCATCTTAAACATTAACTGGGACGTTGTGATTAACCAAATGTCTACAATACATGTACATACTTCCTTTTTGCATTTGAATCATGAGGAATGTAATCATCACTCAGGCCTAACATCCCATACGCATGTCTTTAGCCAACCCTCACCTTAACTTGTAGATCAGAGGAAGGAATTTTTTGTTGGGTCGGATTACATAATGAAAAGTAATTTGTATACATCCAATAAGCAACTAACCTAAGAAATAGATTGAAAATAATCATTTCATAGCTTAATGACACTGACACATCATCAAATAATGTCTCTTATTTGAATGTGTGAATAGTCAGGTACATGTTTCCTAAGATAAAGGTACTTAGGGGAATTTCTGGTGATATGGCAAAATTCTGACAAGAACATTTAATCCCAAACAAAAATAGAAAACATTGTTTGATTTAGGTTTTTACTGAGCATTCCAAAACATACCGCCTGTTTTCCACCCCTGTTGTAGAGTGAATCTACAAGTTGAATCATATAATGTTCTTGGTCATGTGAGGGCCTCATGGGTCATTGGTTATAGCAGAATGGCACTGTTATTCAGAGCGGTTTGACTAACTCACACACTGAAATAGAGGAAATTAAAACATCACATATCACATGACCGCATGGCAGCTTACATCGCAGTTTTCTATAGAATCAATCTCACCAAACTCCAACACAAATAGGTCAATGAGAAACCCTAAAGGAAGTCAATAATTAACCCACTGTGTGTTGTTGTTATTATGCAGCTAGAGATACATCTCCCTTGTCGAGAGTAAGTCTAAATATACAGAAGGTAGTATCATTTTAAACCAGGGTCACACTGCTCTTCATAATACAAACAACATTGGCCACAGCAAGAATACTACAGCACTGTCAAAAACGACAGTTGTGATGTTTAATACCTCTGTGTGTACCAGATAGTTATCTTGGTAAACCTCAGTCTCTAGCTTGAGATGTTTCTACATATTTAATATGCAGTGTGTCTCCTATTCTTGGTCTTTCTACGCAGGCCTGTTAGGGACACAGTGGATACATACTATGCTTGTAGTAATTGAATTGTCTACAATTTTCCAATGAACGGGACTCAAGCATATCCTACTCCTGATAAAAAGAGATCACACCAGATATAATAACAATGTGGACGATTATCATGTAATGTTTGCCCACATCTGGTTTATTGTTATTGTTAGAGAAATTAAAAAATCAAAATAAAAGCAGAATTATAGGTGCGGAACTACAATTCGATTCATGTAAAACGTTCCTTCTTGTTTTGAACTACGGCAATCTATAAAACAAATGGCTTAGCACCATGTCTTGGTATAAATGCATCAATATATTAACCGCAATTGATATTCGAATATTACATTCTTTTAATTTCTAGGCTAATGAATGTTATTTTTTTAAATTAAATGACAGCGTACTGTATGTATGTTTTCAATAGTAGGGAAATAGCATTGATGTAATTGTATTACATGTGTCCTAATTTTTGTTACTAACACTAAAACACTAAAAAGAGTATGTTACTTCTGGATTTCCTAGAAAAAACGTTAAATCTGTTAATTCAAGAATAACAACAGAGAGAAAGAGAATAACGCACATGTCATTAGCCGACCTATCAGTATTAGAAAAATGGTGTCACATGTTTCATGTGAAATACTAAGGTAACAAACATGAGGGCACTACGAACAACGTGGCCACTGTGTTTATTTTCGTCAGGCTTGGTACAACATGGCGGACAAGGACAAGGGCATTACTTTTGTAATCATAAATGTTTCAGTAATAATAATAATAATAATGAATGTATTACTAATAAATATTATATAGACTATACTTACCATTTGATGATGGTGACTGTATGGAATATTGGTTTCTTGAAAAAATGCACTTAATGCAGTCTATTGAATAAGAAAATTATATTAGGCACCAGTCCAATATGCGCAACACATAGGTTAATAGAACAAAATCGATATTTTAGCCCATCTGTTATGAAAATGTTACATTGTGTCACCTCATTTAAGCAGCTAAATGCGTCATAGTGCTACACTTCCATTTGATTATAACATTAGCCTATTGGGTTCATGACAGGGTGAACATCACCATTTTATTTGACAAACTATTGCTATTACATTCATTTGTTTATTATGGAATCTGAAAAAAAAATCTTACGCTTTTAAAAGACTAAAATATTAGTAGAAAAGCTGTTCATACCTCAAACTGCCAGTGTGCGGATTGTAAAAGCTGTTTGGCTTGGTCTGCCGCGCATCCAGCAGTCAGGACGAACTGATTTATCATAACTTGATGCTTTAGATCATCCATATTTTCTCAGGCGGACTATTCTAAAGCTTTTACTTTGGTTTGGTGATCAGTCCTTACGGTTATTTTCGTTTGCATAAGCCCTTCCCCTCATCCAAACATCACACTCCGCAAAGAGAAAACCTAAATATTTACTGAATGAACTGTGTTGTGTCCTGAGCGCCACTTGATCGAAAGCACAAGAAAGCAATGCACTGGGAGGGGCCATCAGCAGTTCAAGTACAAAAATAACTACAAGTCCCTAACACCACGCAGTCATTGGCGTCATTTCAGCCAATCATACTTTACACTTTTGGACGAGGACATTGGGACAGACAGACAGACAGACAGACAGACAGACAGACAGACAGCCAGCCAGCTAGCTAGCTAGCTAGCTAGTTGTGTTTATTTTCAACAGCGAATACATCAAGTTATCCTTGATTATATCGTTATTCTTAAAGTTAGCGTTACACATTTGGATATATAAGCTAACTGGCTTTTAACTCCTGCCCGGAGAAATTCTGAAACGTGTTAATAAACTGGCCCTTAGCTTGGGCGATAAATACACTGCTAGCTGCTTTTGAGGTATTCGGTACTACTAGCTAATTTACAAGTAGCTCTAGCTAATTGGTTAGCTAGCTAGCAAAGTAACGCGTAGCTCGCTAAAAACAACAAGGAATATGGGGTCGATTCTTAGCCGGAGAATCGCTGGTGTTGAGGATATTGATATCCAGGCGAATTCTGCGTACAGATTTCCACCGAAGTCAGGTACATAAAGCTAGCTACTACTGTAGTGCACTGTATTATTTTGGATTGACACCTTATATCCAACTCCAGCTCTAGTTTAGTTAGCTAGCTAGCTAGCTGAACAATGCACCATAATACGCTGGTACTGTACATTCGTTAACTGTTTACCTAAATAATATACCAATGTTCCGTAGTCATGTAAAGGGATATCAGGTTTTTTTTTAGGAAATATTGTTGTATTTCAGAGTATGTGTATACAGTACTAAGCTAAGGATTACCTCACCATCAATAACCTTTCCCATGCCCTTTTGAGCTGAAGTGCCCTGATTTTGTATTGATTATAATGGTGACAGGCTTTCTCTTCTAATTACATCTTCTATTGTATGGTTCGAAATCTAGCAAATCCGAAGTCATAGTTACATTTCAATTTCTGTTTTTCAGGAAATTATTTTGCTAGTCATTTTTTCATGGGAGGGGAGAAATTTGACACTCCACATCCAGAGGGATACCTATTTGGGGAAAACATGGATTTGAACTTCCTTGGAAATAGGCCTGTGCAGGTAAGAAAGAAAATTCTGCTGTATTAATGCCATACTCCTATCTTGGACTATCTTGTATGTTTTTTATGGTAAATCTAAATGTACATGCTTGTAACCCATAATAGTTGATTGAAGTGGGAATTTAATGTTTGGCAATCATTTGGTTTCTTATTATTGATAAAAAATAAAACGATGTAACTGCATTTGAGCTGTTCTTTTCTTAGACTGTTTGTCATGTCTCACATTTGCTTAGTTCCCATATGTGACCCCAGCACCCCATGAGCCTGTTAAGACCCTGAGAAGTCTGGTCAATATCAGAAAGGACTCTCTACGTTTGGTCAGGTAAGAAAAAAACAATGGTCTTATCCCCATCTTGTTACTTTGAGGTTAACATTTTATTCATAAGTGTGGTGTTTTAGTATTTTTTTTTCTAAAACACAGTTATAGCCTTAGTGTCATCAACTTATGTGATCATTTTGTCTGTCTGCTTGACTAATAGGTACAAAGATGACACTGACTCTCCTGTAGAGGATGGAGGGAAGCCCAGGGTTCTGTATGGCGTGGAGTTCACCTTTGATGCTGATGCTCGTGTGGCTATCAACCTGTACTGCCAAGCCTTTGAGGAGTTCTCCAATGGGATGGCAGTGTAAGCTTTGAATTCAGAAACCCTGCATTTGCATGGATTATGTTCAGTTATGACATTTTAGTTATTGACTGAATAAAAATAAGTAAGTTATCTTCTAATGACTCTGGCTCCTATACATCTAAATGCAATTAAATATTTTGACATTGTAATTTTAAAAATACGTTGTTTCATTTTTTGAAGCTGTTCGATGATATTGATTGATTTGCCTTAAACCCAGGTTGCAAAATAACATGTAATGCTCGTGCGTGTACTTTCTGTAGCCAAAGTACAGCATAGGAAGGCAGTCTGCAAAAAGCAGACAGGGAACAGAGCAACCTTAGCAACCGCCAGTCTCCATGGATACGCAGATTGTCTGAAGGGGGAATGAATGTGATAGCTTTTGATGAAGTCCTTATGTTAGTGGATGAATACTACTTCTTCCCCGAAATAAACAGGGGAAATGCTGATATTGGTTTTAGTTAAGTAAAATTAGGCTTTTCATTATTTCTGGTGAATTTCAGCTGTATTTGTAGGACAGCAAAATGTACTGTATAATAAAGGACCCCTATTGTCTGTGTAGGTATAACCCAAAGGACCCAGCCTTGGTTTCTGAGACTGTACATTATAAAAGAGGTGTGAGCCAACATTTCTCCCTGCCTTCTTTCAAAATTGATTTCACCGACTGGAAGGAGGAGGATGTAAGTACATTCAAGCACCAGCAATCAATCCAGTTGGTTGTCATTACCAGCTGACCGTTAATAAACATTTCTGTTTCACCTTTATGTTGTCTTTCTTTTACTTCTTTACAGCTGAACTTTGACCTGGACCGAGGTGTTTTCCCCATGGTAATCCAAGCTGTGGTGGATGAAGGGGATGGTAGGTTGTCTCCGCCACATGGTGAGATGAAATGTTCTCCAGATGTGTAGTCAGGACTGTCGTAGTTCAAATCTTAACTGGCAGTTGTCTTTCCTCTCTGTCAAAATAGCTTGTGCTACATGAGACATTCTGTATAGACAGTGTAGTGCAATCGCTTATTAATTAGAAGTCTTTTTCCAGATTGCTTGGGACATGCACACGTTCTGCTGGCAGCTTTTGAGAAAGTAAGTTGCCAGTTGTTAGATTCTTACAGGCCACAGTGTTTCAGTGTGACTAATTTGCATTAGTTATTTCATGCCATATACAATGATAGTTTGAGAAAAGGTGGGTAAACTGACTATCCAGGCTGTGAAAAAGTAACAACTAATTTTTCTGTAAAAGGGGGTTAATCTAGCTTAACCTTATTTACTTTTATTTACCCTATGCAGTATAAAACCGGTCATATGTTTTCCCATATTAAATTAAACATGTTAAGGAGGCTAAACACCGTTTTATCATTTCCAGCATGTGGATGGCAGTTTCTCTGTCAAGCCTCTGAAGCAGAAACAAATTGTAAGTTAATACCTGTCTTTTCTGTTGCTCAGAATGCCTGAATAACAAATACAGGTGCTGGTCATATAATTAGAATATCATCAAAAAGTTGATTTATTTCAGTAATTCCATTCAAAAAGTGAAACTTGTATAATGTATACTTTCATTCGACACAGACTGATATAGTTCAAGTGTTTATTCCTTTTAATTTTGATGATTATAACTGACAACTAATGAAAACCCCAAATTCAGTATCTCAGAAAATTAGAATATTGTGAAAAGGTTCAATATTGAAGACACCTGGTGCCACACTCTAATCAGCTAATTAACTCAAAACACCTGCAAAGGCCTTTAAATGGTCTCT